>JBBPTA010000009.1:40757-90123 GCA_038093915.1 Boletellus aff. emodensis
GTTAAGGAGGGGTCTGGCTAGTTATTGTCTACTCCGACCTGTACGGCCAGTCGTATTTTTCGTATCTCAATGGTGTCAACGCCAATTTTAACTTTTGGGTCGACAGAACAATCAAATGTGAGCGGCATAGTACTCTCCCGAATTATGCGCTCATTCGATGGTGCATTACTTACAGTTTCTGAAAACAGAACGACCTGACAAACTGAGTTATACTAAGTATCGGTCAGAAGTAGTGGTTAACGGAAACTGTCGTGCGTAACATGGTATCTATGCATTGTTTTTGGTGCAATCTATGGATGCTTACTCGTGATCAGTTTCTTCCGGCTATCCTAGTGCGAAAAGCCTTATTCTTGGGACACGGGAACTCGGTGTATTGCACCGACGTGGCAAAGAAAATGCTTGTCTGCCAGGTACAACGTGGTGACATCCGGTGTCTGGATCATACTGATGCCACGAGCGCTCGTATGATCACGATTCCGGGCGCATCATTGGAATCTTGCCAGCGTCCGTAATGGTCCGTTGTCAGGAGCCCGACTCTGGACCTACGATGAGCGGGTCTGAAGTCAAGCACAGCGAGAGTGGACGCTGAGCTGGTTGAACTGGTTACTGTTGGCCGCCCGATGTCCTTGTCTCTGATTTAATCGATATGATAGACCACGGAATCGTCCATGCTGGATGGAGAGACGGATCAGGGCTTTTCGGTCTCCTATAGGCCAGGAGATGGTATTCTCACCACAGTGATTTCGGGCTGCGTCATATCGGAAGCTGTTATGTCCGTCGTCAATGGCAACAGAAGAGCACTGATTAGGGTCAGCACGATTGTGTATTCAACAAAGCAGCCGCATCCACGGCAGGGATTATTGGGATCAAACATGAACCGGTAAGAAGTCGTTTCGTTGAAGAGGCGATGTGTCCTTACTCTTCGTTACCTGGATCGCTTTGCGATACGCGTACACCAGCCAGTCCTGAAGCGAACACCACGTTTGGGTCGCTGAAGGATTCGCCGGCAATAGGCACGTGGTCCTGCGACTCTGGGACTGCGAGTATCGGATCCGCCTTCGCCTTTATGTTAACCCAACTTAACCGCCTCTGAAGGGGCATTTTGGGGTACCATTGTAGTTACGGATCCGTGGGTCTACCGGAGTCCGGAACGGCGCAATAGCTCCCCATGGAAATCTGTGCATGGATAGAAACCTTGGCACGCTGAAAAGACAAGAAAACTATGTCAGCCGACAGAACGTGGTCAGTGCCTCCATCTTTTTTGTGCACAGAATCAGTGATTCAGTGTTAATTGGCATCCTCCATATTTCTACCGCAGGCTAAACCCCCAACTCCACGTTGCCTCTTGCCCACACGAGGTCGCGGCTCGCATCGTGATATGCAATGTCGCGAAAGTCCAAATGTGCCCACAAAATGTCATGCTTATAGCATCCAGACCAGCCACGTAACACAGACTTTGTGCATACAGTGGGTTCAATTGTGGGATGTTGGACGTGCCGCATACATGCCGCATGAACCAGCATGGAGTACGCCAGATCTGTTATGGATCTGTCAAGAATCAATCAACAAGATCGCCCATGGGCTACCCACGCTCCTTTACGAGAGTTGCCTCTGCTGGACTATCTGTAGGTTGCACCGAGGGCATTGCATACGAGGTAGCGAGCATTTGACTAGATTTCGTTCTGATGAAACAGACTGCATCAGAGCCGTCAGATTTGGAGACCAGTGGTGCTTGGAACCATTGGAACCACCATCTGCGTTCATGTGCAGTGTCTTCTTTAAAGTTCTTTTCTTTTTCTCCGCATTCCTTGTACCCCAGCCAACGCGATGTACGAGGAGTCGTGTGCTCGTGCCAACTTCATGGCCCGCCAGCTCTAATCGAATCCGGCATCTCAAACTTTCGACACTCGTATACTCACTACTCGGCAGAGTCGGGACACCGACATGCACCTTTTCCGACGGGTTAACGACCACAGAAGGCCACGAATCCATGGGGTATTTCTCAGGCTGAGTCATCTCAACATTCCTCATGGTGCTCTCATGCTACTGCTAATGCTAGCACGGGGCCCAGCGAGCTGTTGGAAAGGGTCTCCATTTTGCCAGCGGCCACATGCACGTATCATCGACGATTCATCGTGACGACCAAGTCCGACCAGTTCAAGTAACCAAGTTGCAGCCTCGCAGCCCTCGCTGCGTAATATTGATGTCGATTTCCTGATGCTACGGACCCCTGAACAATCAAGAAATGCCGGGGTGCGAACACCATCGCACTAATCGCACCAGACACTGGAAGCGCGATATGAGACTGCAATCACCTGTGCGAGGTTTCGTTCTGATGTTTTTCTTGTGCAGTTCGTACGTCGATTCGACCAAACGGATTACGGACTGAGCTTGACTGACCTGATACATCGGGAATCATGGGTTCATGGCCGCTCCGTCCCCATTGACATAGGTCTGATAATGACTCCGATTTCCCGATCAACACTCATCTGTTTCCTCGGGGTGTTGGCATTTTATGGGTTGGATAACCAACACCGGTCCGTATCGATTGACCCATGGAACAATTGCCGAGACTGAGTCATTTCGACATCCCGACGGCTGTTTTGGCAGTTGGCAACTTGGCATGGCGGCAGGCCAAGGCGCAGCAAATTGGCTCCATTTACCAACGCCACCCACGCTAGGACGGAGAGGACGTGTAAGGGTCCTCCGAGGCTCCGACCGCCTCACTACCTCGCTTAGTGTTGGACGTCGTTGGGCCTGCGGACACCCTGCCATGGCCATGTGAAAGAGGTTCGGACACTATCATGGACGCTCATGACCGTCGCCCCAAGATTTCATTGCGCAGAGCAGAGAATCCTAGCAGGCATGACAAGTACCTCCAAAGAGTAAACATAGACTGCATACTGTATATATGTACAGGAGAACCCAAGCGAAAAGATATGTTGCGTACATGCGTGGCTCATCCGTCCAAACGACCCGAAAGCATTAGGAAACATGCATATGTAGATGCCAAAACCTATGGGGACACACGGAAGCCGGTTTCACGTTCGTGCGACTGCGAGGATATTGCGGGGAGAAGTCACTGCCCCGGCGGTCCGTGCACCTTCCTTTCATGCTTCTTCACGTAGTCTTTTCGACAGAAAGACTGGCCGCACGTCTCGCACAAGACCGTAAGGCCAAGATGTTTGCAAATGTGTCGGCGAAACCCATCTCGTCGGAGGTTGTCACCGCAGACCCCTTCCGGAGTCCACCACATGCAGTCAAGCCGATAATCATCCGCGCCCCGTACATCGTGTGCAACGCCCAGGTGCTTCATGAGATCATTGATGTCGGTGCAGGGTTCGCCACAAAGCGTACCGTTCGCCAGCTGTAGCCACTGGCAGACAATATGGTTTCCTGACATGGCAACAGTTCTACAAGAACACCATGAGAAACAAAGCAGTGAGGAAAAGACAACGATCGTACACAGTCGCGGAAGGCTGGCTTGTTGACGCCTGGATGATCCGATTGGAGTATGTGTGTGCCTGCTACTGCGAGTGAGTTCGAGCCGCGAACAATAATGAGATGCTAGAATACCTTCAGGCTGCAGTCAGAGTTGTACCCTCCGTGGTGGGGAATGGAAGTCGGATAGAAGATTGGGGGGCCGCGGTACGTAGACCTACGACTTCGGAGGCAAGGAAGACACGAATGGATTGAATGCGTAACTTGGGGGGATTCTGCACGATGTGAGGGAGCCTGGTAGCTGACCCATTCTTTTATGCACTATGCGAGCCTTCCAAGGTCCAAGTTCCAACTGTCCTAGCTGGCAGGGAACATGCGTGACCGGGACGGTTGGCAGAACCGTGCCGCCAGCTACGCTGGATGGCCGACAAACCTGGAAACAGTCAGAGATGGCAGGTACAACCGAAATCGGAGTCACCGTTTGTGCGATCCAGATGTTGTGCGCCGTTGGAAGCAAGCCAGCTCCCTACCCTGAAGCCTTCCATGCCCGAAAGAAACTAGTCGGCCCAGTGGACGACCTGGAAAAGACGATTGGCTAGCCCCCAGACCGAGGCTTTGACAAATACTGCATCACCAGCTAGGCATGGACACGAGATATTGTCGACAGAGACATGGGAGGAAATTTTCGTCCAGCCTCAGCATTTATAGCCGAACCGGCGCCCATCATTTCTGCTTCCTTGTCATCTATGCCAGGTATGACCAGGGCGTATCTCATGGTCAGCTGCTCGTCTCTCCCCCTTCAACAATGCCAGCCTGAGGGACTTTCAGATCCATTTGCTTGCCTGCATCCCAGCATGCGAACCTTCTCTATCACGATTCGCAACGAGAAAACCAGTTCACCCGGACAGAACAAGACGTGGCCCAACAATGAGTGCCCTCCTGATCCGGCGAACGAGAAATGCAATGTAGCACTCCAGGTCCACGCCATCTCTGCAAATTTACGCTGTTAACATTTAGACTCGTGTGAGAAATAGCTTTTACCTTGGTCCTACCCCTCTGTGCGAAAACGCGTTTCACAGGTATCACATACCTGGAACACGTCGCAACGGTGCCAGGCTATGAAGGTCGGTTCGATTATACCTCCAAGCGGTGACGCATGCATGGATTGTCGTGACAGGCCTGGATTCGGAAACGAGTGCCCAGAGATGCATCCGAGTGGATGATCCGCGACCTCACATGTATCATACTGGGTATCAATCACTAGCTTCGATGGTTATCCGTTCACATGAGAACGAAGAAGCCAAGACGGCGTAAGAAGCTTCCATAGAGTTCAAAGGCAAGGGCGGCCGCCAACTGGTTGGAACGATGTTTGCGAGTAAACGGGTCCTTGGGAACTTGTGCAGGCGAGTATAGCTCTCCTTAGCCTTATTGCTGGGCAGGCTTGAAACGGCATAACGCAGAACTGGGCAAATAGACGGACCATCCGCGACCTCTAAAGACAGGCTGTGTTGTGGTGGAGAATCGAGAGGCCGTAATGGGGTCTGGGGATGCTACCGGCAGATGAACCTGAACATGCCTTGGTCACGCCTGTCAATTATGGCGTATGCTGCCTCAGTCGGAAGCGACTGCTCCGCGAAGTTGAGCTTGCAACCAACTATCATCTATTGGTCGATCTCGGATCCAGGAAACACCAGTTCCAGCATCCTGTAGGCGAGATGCAATCAAGCTACACCGATCACCGTTCGTCCGAACCGCCTCGTCAGTGAACTCTTCCTTCAGTCCCGTCCGCCTGCAAAGAGACTCGGAAAACATACATGTTGGCGATGGTTACTGGCAGCCGTTAAGAGCTCTTTGCAGGGCATTACAGTTCGTTCAGGTGATTTTGTAGTCGCTGCACTACCTATTTGTTTGACATACACACCCTCAGTGTCCATCCAGGTCTTCAAGTAGATTTCATAATACCTCGCTCTCGGGACATTTGAAGGGAGTCGTGCTACTCCAGACTCCGCCTGAACTGTGCTCTCCTCGGGATCCTCCGTGTCTCCGCTCTCCTTCTTGTGACCTCTACGCTCCGTTTTACACTCTCTGCCCTCTCAACTCTGCATTCTCCCCTACAATTCCTAACCCTGCACCGCCACACCGCCTTCTCCATATTAGCGTACCTGGTTATTTGACGTCTGTAGTCCTGAGTAAGCCATCCTCGCCTTTGCGCTGCCTCTCCGATCCCACACTGCACACGCATACATGCAGGTACTAACGTTCCGAACGCCCTCGCGCGCCGTCAACGAAGTCTATCGCTACCGCGACCCTTAGGCCCCACGTCGTCCTGTCTCTGCCTCATGGTATCTTTCAGAGCTGGGCGCACCCTCTGCTTCCTCTAGATCCCTCACCCACTTCATACACGCCTTCCCGATGCGCGTCCTCCGTTACAGCCTGCCGAGGCACTCTGCCAGGAAGGAGAGGTGCCCCCGCTGCGGTCTGCCAATCCGGTCCGTTCACTATTCGGGGATGTTTTCGTCCACTTCCTTCTACTTGATATAAATCCTGAAGTGCAAGTTTGGCGCACCCTGAAAGTGTTTTGTATTGAGTCCAAGCACGCTGCTGCTTAATGAAGTGGACACGCGATACTACTGATCCGTTCCCCAGTCTGAGGCATGAAGAGCCTACAGCCAAGGGCATTCTACTCGCTTCCGATTTAAGATTTGCAAATCCAGGGGGCCTTGAAGTTATATCTGATGGCAACCATAATTCCCCGGGTCGTGCAGCGTTCATGGGGCTTGTTCGAGCTTGGTATGGGATTATCATATAGCCTGCAGTTCACAGGCTCATGCTGCAGTCAGGTGAAGGCCGTGTTGATGAGTATGTGTTCTCACCACTGGAAAACATGTGTGATCTAATGCTAACTAGCCATACCCAACTTGAATTGGGTGCGCTCAACGTTACAAGTATCGCCTCATCCCCGAATGCCCAGGGAAAGATGACGATTCGTCATTGACGAATGTGCAGTCCATATAAAGGAGAGCTGGGCTATCTGCTGTCTTCGAGTGAGCACTATATCGTCTCGTACCCCGACGAACGTGCCGGGTCTACTGATGCGTTGTTTACAATGCTGATCGCAGAGGTGGACCATCTCTCAGTAATATGGTGGGGTGCTTACGCCCGTAACTGTGTTCGGGGCGTTGATTGACGCCTCAAGAGTTCGGGACGGATAGGTAATGGGAGCAAAGTGATACTCGTGGACATAGCTGGAATAGAGATGTCACTACAAGGTAACTTGGCGCCTCGTCCATCATCCCGTTAACAAGCGGTGCTGCTAACTACGCACCCGCTTCTGGTGCAAACTATTTATGGGATACAAAGTCACAGGAACTACACTACCACCATCCTAAAAACCTACAAGTATCGTGGTAGATGGATATTGATGTACTCAAGTGAAAGTAGAAGATTACGTGTAGCTCTGAAGAAACCATAGATGCACGAGAATTGTCGTGTGAGCTGCTTACCAGAGGAGTTCACCAACATCTGCACGATCCTGCCTATTGTTTGAAGGGATAATACCAAGGGGTTATGGGCGAGCACCTGAGTGTCGTTTGCAAATATCAAAGGAAAATACTCATCAGATGAGACTGTAGAAATCATTCTCGATGGATAGGCGAGGAGACTGGGACTTCGTCAGAAATCCGACTCAGAATCGTCACCACCCCCATTCGTAATAGAATTCAATCTCTTCTTCAGAGCAAGAAGCTGAATGCTTGAAGCCACTCACACTACCGGCGAGTTGATCAAAGACAGAGCGCAGCGCTGAGGCACTAAGAAAGGGCAAACATGTGGATAGAATGACACTGAGGGTCACGGAGCACGCACCATTAGATCCACCCTCCCGCTCTGTGCTAGTACTCCCCATACATGATTTTCCCTGTCATGACCTGCCTCTAGGACGTATGAGCCTCGTATCGTGTGTCACAAACTGCGTTTCTTACTGAAAGGGGTGGTTACAAAACTTACAATGACTTGGTTTGCGCTTGCTCCCAGTGGGCCACGAACAGTTCAAGTGGGAAAGTGTTACGAAGGCTCGTAAATATTGCATTTAGCCGGCTGGCACCGGCTACGGCACGCGACGTCGTCTGGTCGTGTTGCTTGTCTTGTCGCAAATCCTTTGCTTGTGCTCGCATGCGCCACATTGTAGCGGCCCAACCTCAAGGCCTCAAGCAGGAGTCAAGTTCAAGTTCAAGTTTGTTGATACTCCACTCTCCAACCTCTTGAGTCTCGACTCTCAACAGGAATCGAAAAAATCTTGATTCTGCTTCCAGCGACACTTCGTGGTCCATGGACCACCCGTCCATTCGCCGCAACCTTCCAAATCTGTTACGCTGTTTCAGATCTACCCACATATAAAAAGAACTGTACTTGCCTGCACGGAGGGTCCCCTTTTACTCGCGAACGCCGCTCCAGTAAGTCTCGTTCCCATCCACGTGGACCTTCGGCCATTTGACGCCCCCTCATTCTACAACAATTTCTCGAGTCGTCCGAATCATCCTGTTAGCTGACGACTCCTGGAACCGAACGATTGAAGGATCTATATGGAGACGGTGTTGGGGACCGCCAATGCATCTCTGACCGCCCGTTGACGGATCCAAGCGCCATAGCGCTCAACACGTCACCGTTTGCAAGTGCTGTCCGTCCACGCCGAAGCTGTCATCATAACCAAATGCCGTTGGAATATGTTCTTGGTGCGTACGCGTGTAAAACCTGATTTCAGTCAGAGCAAGACCAGGGTAATGGCTATTTCTTACGCGAGTTTAAACGATTATCTTCAGGGTGGACGTGGACTCGTCACGATAACGTGGCCTGGGAGCAACAAGTCACTGCATCCTTCGTTCACCGGGTTGGGAAGGTGCTCATTGCACGGGCCGCACCTCATTTTACTTGGACGAACATCGCGACGCAATCCAAAGCGTGGTGAGAAACGTCCGCATGCTGGAATACAGGTAAGCGAGAGAAGATCGATATTATAGGCGTCGGTGGGAGAGCAGCTGACCTCAGAACCGCCCTCGTTACCAATGCCACGGCATCATAAAAAGGAACCAGGGCTTCATGGGCGCCAGTTTGTTATATATGAGCTGCATAAAGGTTGGGTGTTCCCACCCATTCCTTTACCTCTCCTTCCGCTGACGAAGCTTCCTGTCCTCGTGCAGCTGGTTGCATCTCATTTGCCCAAGCTTCGGTCTGGGCACCGGCCGATCATTTGTGCCGATCGATCATTGGGCTGGCCACCCTCTTTCGGAGATGGAAAAGACTTCAGAGAGAGGTATTCGCCACGGTCTCGCCGGAGTCGGATGTAGCTGCCAGTGTTTGGTGGTTGAAAGGTTGGCGGGCCCACGGGGTCACAAAAAGACCCCGAGCCCCCCCGCCTTTTTCTTCACTCTCCACCTTGTATTTCGTGCCCATCCCACCTACGGATAACCCTTTCCCAGATCGCACAGTCTATCTCTCAGTATGTATACCCCTTGTCCTCACTTCCCGAGATTTGACTGATTTCGTGCAGACCTGCGTATCACACCCCGACTACTCACCCTGGTCCAGCCCCCCTGCAACGGAGAGTACGACTCATACTGGGGCCTGCAGGTATTCTAGCCCACGTTATTCTCTCGGCCTAAGCTCAGTGGTAGTAACAGAACACGCCCCTGTGCACAACGCTAACCAAATGGCAGAAGACCAGCCTGTCATGACTATGTATGTCCGTTATTCCCACCCTCTTTGGTTTCTGACAGCGTTTTTGCAGCACTACTGTAACACGAATCAGCCATGTCTGCCAGTGGCTGCTGCCGACCGGCATGCCTTGTGGTCAAGTCTGTGCTGACTTGGACGACCTCATGAAACACGTCGGCGACGCACACGTTGCGCGGGGCCCTGATGAACACCTGCTGAGCTGCCGATGGTGGACTCCGAAAGGGGTCTGCAGTAGAAACCTCCATCAAGACGCGTTCCGACACCACATTGACACCCATTGTGGTCATCTGCCCACTTGCCGCGGATGCAATAAGCCCTTTACTCGCACTTGGAATTTACGCAAGCACATGAAGGAGTGTCGTGGCGTTGTGCCAATGTGAAGCCTCTTTGGTCCCTGTGCGCATCGCTTGGCATCTTTGGTTTCAGGCGTGCTGACGGATGAAACGGCATGCAGATGTACGATGTATTTCACCTGTGTCCCTGCTTGGATGTATGGAAGGACTAGGCGACATGAAAGCTATGATATGGCACTGTATGGCTCATCACTGTTTGCCAGAGTGTTTGGTACCAAGGCAGTGCTTGCCATTGCCTGCCAGGACTCCCTATTCCGTTCACGAAGAAATTTTGGGGTGGCAGTTGTAGACGTGGCGTCCGTACCCCAATACTGCTACATCCTTTGAATGACCAGGGGGTCCGTGGTGAAGGTGGCGAGCTGGTCGGAATTTCAAGAAGACTGCCACATGACTCATATCAACGACGTGCACAAATGGCGTTGGCAGCATGGCGCAACTCTTCATACTTAGGTCGCATCAGTTGGGGTACGAGGGAATTTGAAGGAATAGGGTACAATTTCTATCCGTTTATTTGGGCTGGCTTCGGTCAGATTGGACGTCTACTAGTAACCCTCGGTGAACCCATGCCTGCTCGCTGTTCCCAGCACGGCTCGGACGTCCTCCCTGAGGCTCCCTCCCATGCATGGGGGCAGAAAACCAAGGTTCACTACCTGCGCGGAGGTTCATGCGCTCATCAGTCTAAGGGACTTGTTACTCGACGAGCCGAGGAGATCATCCCGAATCGCGGAACAAGCGGTAGATCAAGCACGTCTTTGAATGCGAGATTCTACAAAACTGATCCGTCGAAGCTTTGCATGCGGATCCAGAGATGCGGTACCAAATTACATCGTATTACATACATGATTACCACACAGTTTACCAGTGATCTAAGGACGCCCCAACGTACACGTACTAGTACACAATGACAGACATAGTAATGAGACATTAACATGAGAGAACTTGCGAATGAAAGGTATATTAGTATGCATCAACGTCCCGCACCTGTGTTCCACGGTTCCACCCTCCAGAGTCCAGAGCAACCTGGGCGTCGACTACCACAACATCAACGGAGTACGTCGTCAAAGCACCGGACGTCCTGCACGCCTCGATGTCCGATGTCAAGGTGTGCCGGTTGTGGACGTCATACCGCGTGGTCTTTTTCTGACAACCCAGGCACTCCCACATCTCCCCAAGGTGAATGCGCACGATGTGCCTAGCGACCGATTCCTTCAGCATCTTCCTCGCGCAATTGGACCAGCGACAGTCGACTTCAGACTTGTCCCCGCCGGGCCTGTCCCCGTGCCACTTCCGCATATGCGCTTTGATCGACGATTTCTCGCCTTTGATCCAAAGATGGCACGGAGAATGATCCTCTTCCAAGCAGCATCGAAAGACGTGGAGATTTCTATTAGATTCTTTCAGAGCAGTGAGGAGCTCTCGTTCATCGAGCCATATCCCACCATAATGGATTGCACGGGCCCCTTGTCTGCGACGAGACAGGGCGGTCGAATCCTGAGGCGGAACGACGCAAAGGCGAGGAGCAGATCCAAGGGATTCAAGGTGGGGGAGCGAGGAAGGCAGAGATGGTCCGGAGGATGGGTGTGAAGGAAGGTGAGGGGAGGTACATGGTTCTGTGACATTCTGGTCATTCGAAGGGCTTGCAAAGGGGAAATCCGTCGCGTGAGAAGCACGCGACAGAGGTCGCTTGTCGAAATTCGGCTCAGCATGGTAATACCCAGGATCATATACCCCTGGGCTGATGAAGGATATCGGTGGCAGCCTGTAAGGAAGATCAGGCCACTGGGACAAAGAATTGAGGGCATCGGAGGCCATGCCGTTATCCACAAAGGTGCCATCGGGGAAGGCAGGAAAAGCAGCTGGTGTATCGTCAGGACGGATTTCCTCCACGGTAGGCAAGGCAGAGTTCTGAGGCGCGTCTACGGGATTGCCACGTGTAACGTCGAACATGGACACGTCGTGATATCTGGAGTCCAGTATCGAAGCCTCATCGTCGGGAGCCATGTCTCGGGGAGGGGAAGGGAACAAGAATCGGAGGGGAGCGACGGTGGACATGCGAGCAGGAAGCAGGGCGATGGTTGTGGTGCGGACTGCATAGCTGGCCTTTTATTCTCTTTCCCTGCCCTCATGGCACCAGACGATCGGAGATCGCGCCGAGGTCAGTATGTTCAGTGTTCACGTTTGTGCCAACCCGACATTTTCATTCAGACCCCGCAAATGCCAAGAAATGCCGCAAAGCATGGGCACGTGCTTGAATCTCCGTCACGGCGATCGCGATGTCTATCTTCGTACCAGGCACCGAGTACTCAAATTTAGCTCGCTTCAAGTTGGACGCGTCAGTGCCGCATAGCGAGGCCTCGAAACCACAAACGGAGCGAAATCAATTAACGCTGCAGACCACACAGGCACCCGGTCCTCACAAACGCCGATGATCTAGAGTGTACGGTGAGATGGCCCTGAAGCCAACTCCGTGGGTCATGCAGAGCGTCGCACTCTACTTACCAGCACACGTAGATCGACACACTTCTTATAGTCGGCGTTTGTGCTGCCCAAGAATCGATTGCAGAACTCAAGACGTTACATTCAAAGACGAGAACGTCGAGTAGGTGACTAATGACCCATCCAATTAAATGCCTGTTTGTTTTTTCGCAGTCAGAATCTCACGACCACCTACGAGTTCAAGGTGTCAGTATGACATTCTCCCGTTTCCAAATAAACGACTTGGGCACCTTGAAGTTCAAAAAACTTGAAGCATGGTTGCGTATATCGTGTACGGCCGGGATAGAGTTGTTACTCACCTACATATGAGCTCGCTGCCTTCCTGACCGTGAGCTGCGCGTCATGGTAACACAATGCTATACTTTTAGGAGGTAGTTCAGGCCGAGGACCATATTTCTCGTTGCGCCCACTCAAATTGAATAGAAAAGTAGTGCCGGAGAGTGCCAGTTGAGGCGACACAGAAATGACGACGTGTTATTCATCCCCTTTGGAATGCGGTAATCAGCGACCATAGTCATCATCGGACGCTGCATATATTGGTTGGATTTCAGCCAGAAGCATGGAAAAAGCGAGGGATGTTGGGCACTTGAGTCCAAAAAAAGGCGGTTCGCACCGTTGAGCACCCCTTTGACAAATTGATAATAACCCCCCTGGAAAAGGGCGTGTTCTACAGGATCCCGCCTGCCACCACCCCTTCCATTCTCGTGTCGGCATTTTCTCAAGTCCGGGTGCTCGTGGCGGGTGGTGGCTGGCGCCTGCCACCCAACAAGCTAGGTGGAGGTCCTCGTGCGTTCTGCGATTGGTCGAGAGCCCATTCGCATCAGCGGTTACACAAACACCCAGGTATGCGAGATCAGTGGCTTATCGGCAGACCTGTTCTCTCTGGTCCGATGCCGTCGGCTGTATTAACCACCAGCAGTACGGGTTTCGACATACAGTACATATATGCTCTTGCAAAGCGTTGTCGGACTGGTCCAACATGACACAGCCACGCTTCGATCACCGATCATATTCATATACATAGTTGATCGGTCGATCGGTTCTGTCAAGTATTTGATCGGATCTTCGCCAACAACTGGCGGGTTCAGGACAGGAAATACAACACGTCGAGTTATGCTCGTCAATTGTGTTTGTCGCCTTGCCAGTGAAGCCTTCCAGTGCTATTACACCTAGCTGTTGGAGAGTACGTACCTACTGACGCCCTTGGTTCTGTGTCTGGCCAGCCCTGTCGTAAGATCTTAGATCATGATGGCAACAAAAAGGCACTGTCCTCTGATTGGCAGATATGGGCGTGCTGTGTGGGAGTATTTCCAAGCATTCTTCCGCTTTCGAGCCACATGCGCGGTCAGCTGTCAACAATTCTCACGCCTGCCGGGGGGGCCGACGTTGTTGAGCAATTCGTTTTTGGTAGTATACAGCTCCTGCCCCAGCGCCAACTGCTGCTCTTTTAAACAAACGCTTTCGTGCACCATCATGCAGTTTCTCTTAGCTTGTACGAATATCCAGGTGTGTGGTGCCCCTTCGTTTTTGAAGCACGGCTTACGGTCATTTTTGATCTGTAGCGAGATACTGTCATCCAAACCCTCGCTTGACCAGGACTGAGACGGGTCTGATCGGTTCTGGGTTGTGCAATTACCGGGCCGGGTCGTATTTTTCGCGAATCACGTCTCACTGGTGTATCAACGTCGTTTTTGGTGCCGACAAGGCAATCAGATGTACGCTGCTTGGTCTTCTCTCCCTGAGTATGCTCTCATTCGACCGTACACCGCTTAGTCTCTGCGGACCGATCTACCAGACAAACTGAGCTATGCGCAGCATCGGCGAGTTGAGGTTGTCATCAACGGACACGTTCGGGAGTACAATTGTGCGTCTACTTTATTTTTTGCCTCAATCTACGGACACTCAATGGTGATCTGCTTCTCCCAGATACTCTGGCGCCGGGAGTGTCTCATTCTCAGGACACAGCAACTCGGTATATTACACCGACATAGCGGAGAAACACTCGCCTGTTAGATGCAAGTCATTCAACGTGGTGATATCCAGTATCCGGATCACGTTGATACTACGAGCATTCGTATGAGAGGGTTTTCTCACCACAATGATCTCGGACCGCGTCATATCAGAAGTCGTTCCTCCGTCGTCAATGGCGACCGACGGTAACCGATCAGGGTTCGCACGAATCGCATCGTGGTATATTCAACAGAGTGGCCGAGTCCACATCAGGGTCTCAGGGATCATGGCGTCAAGCAGCTCGCCGCGTGAACCGGTAAGAAGTCGTTTCGCTGAAGATGCAGTGTGTTCTTACTCAAGATATAAGTTATCCGGATCGCCCGGCGATACGCATATACCAGCCAGCCCCGAAGCAAACATCATGTTTGGGTCACTGAAGGATCTCTCGACAACAAGCACATGGCCCATTGGTCCTGCGACTTTGCGAGAATAGTCCCTCTTTTCGCCTTTAAGTCAGCCACCTCGCACGGGTGCATGTTGGTGCACCACGACAGCGATACATCTGGGCGTCTTGCCAAACGTGGAGTCTGAACAGCACAGCGACCTTCCGTAGAAACCCGTTTGCAGGCGGAAATATGAGGCGCTGAGAACATCAGGGAACACTTTTAGCCTACAAACATGTGGTCAGTGCTTCCATCTCTCTTGTGCACAGGGTCGATGTTAATTGGCACCCTCCATGGTTCTGTTCGCACGTAGGCTAAACCTAACTCCATGTTGCTTCTCGTACGCATTGCAGCGCATCGTGATACGCGATGTTGCGAGGTTACGAACGCGTACCACGCGTCGCCGTGATGCGTATAGCATTCAGACCAGCCATACAACAAATCTTCAGCAGAGAATGGGTCTGCGGGATGTTGAACACGCCGCATATATGCCGCAATGAATCGCCGAATCGGAGCGGCGAAGTGTCCTAGATCCGTTATGGATCTGTGATGATCAGCAAGATCGTCCATGGGCCACCCACGCTCCTTTCCGAGAGTCGCTTCTCCGAACTACCTGTGAGTTGTGCCGAGGGCACCGGATGCGAGGTGCGAGTGAGTAGTCGCCTTGACCAGGTTCTGTTCTAACATCTAATAAAATGGATTGTATCAGAGTCTGCAGCGCCGTCGAATTTGGAGGTCGCGGACTCGCGGGTTCGTGGCCCACCAGTTCCGAACGATCTAGATCCGACAACCCAAATCAACATTCATATGCTCTCTATCCGACATGCATCTTTTCCGATGGGTTTGACGACGACCACCGAGGGCCACGAATCCATGGGACATTTCCCGGGCGGAACCATCCCGGACATTCCGAATGGCCATTTTGCCAAGGCGCTCCCATGTCAAAGGGCACAACGAGTTGGCGAGAGTCTCCATGTTGCTGGCAACGACCACACGTACGCATCGTCGTGACGGCCGAACCCAACCAGTTCGCCGCCGCATCGCTTACTGTTGACATTGATCCCTCTGACCACTCGACGAACGCTGGGATGCAAACATCATTGTATTACATGTTGATCAACAGCCACCACCCCAGTTTTTTTCTTGGACGGAACGGAGTGGTCCATGCACAGTTTCCCATGTTATCTGATATATACGTAAATCCAAGCAGTAACTCAATTGAAATACACATGTTGTACATAGCGATTCGTCCGTCTGCACACCCGGAGCCAAAGACGCCCAGCGACGTGCACACGGATCAGAGGCTTTACACTGGCGCAACGCCGTGGCACTTTCTCATGTGCTTGCGTAGATTGTAGCGTCGAGTGAAAGGTTGATTGCACTCGCTACAAACAAGCACATGGCCGCGATGGCCGCCAACGTGACGGCGGAATCCGTCTCGACGGAGAACTCGACCGCAGACCCCCCCTGGGGTCCACCAGCAGCATCTCAACCGAAGTTCGTCGGTGCCATGCACACCGTGTTCATCCTTGAGGTGTTTCATGAGATCGTCGAAGTCGGCGCAGACTCGACCACAGAGCATACCGCTCGGTAGCAGCCATTGACAGACGTTGTTGTTTCCCGTCGCAGCGGCTCTACAAAAACGCCGTCAGAAAGCAAAGCTGGAAAGGATAATGGTCGTACACAGTTGTGAGAACATGGCTTGCCGACAGTTCATGAGCATTGTGCAGAAAGGCATGTTCCTGCTACTGCCAGTGAGCTGGAGCTAAAGAGAACGAAGGCTAGAATACCTGAGGGCCCCAGTCGGGGTTGTAGCCGCCGTCGTGGGGAGCAGGATTGGGGTGAGTATTCTGGGGGTCGTACGGGAAGGTGTGATACGCGGGCCTGTACGAGACTAGTCAAATTTCGGAAGTAGCGAGAAGAGGCACGCATACTGAGGCACCGACTGAGGCATCTGAGGCGGGTTGTCCGTCGGTGGGATGGGCACGAAGTTCATGGTGGAAGGTGAAGAAAAGGATTGGAGAGCTCGAGGGTTTTTGTATCCCGCGAGCCCGCCAACCCCCAATTTTCGTAGCTGGCTGGTACACACCCAACTCTAACAGGTCCGTGGGGACCGCTCTCTCGAATAACCATTCAAATCCGAAGACAGACAGACACAGCAGACATGACCGATAATGAAGCCGCGAAAACTCTTCGCTCCGAGGTCTTCATTGCCTGAAAGAGACTGGCTAGCCCAGCGACCGATTGACACAATGATCGTCCAGCGCCCAAACCGAAGCTTGGGCAAATGGAACGAACCAGCCACACCAGGATGAGAAGTTTCGTTGACAGGAGAGGCAAAGAATGGGCGGGAACACCCAATCTTTGCGCAGCTTCATATATAGGACAACCTAGCGTCTATCAAGCCCTGGTTCCTTTTCATGATGCCGTGGTGTTGGTAACAAGGGCGGTTCTAAGGTCAGCCTTCCCATCGATACCTGAAATATTTAGCTTCTCTCGCTTACCCATGCAAACGTTTCCCACCACGACTCGGGTAGGGAAAACTACCCCGTCACGCCGTTCGTCCGGATAGAATGAGATGCGACCCATAAAGTGAGCCTTGACCTGGTGAACGAAAAATACAACTTGCTGCCCTCAGGCCACGCCAACTCGGCGAATCCATGCTTATCCTGAAATCAACGTTCATACACCTGTAAGGAATAACCATTATCCTGGTCCTGTTCCCTTGATTGAAAGCATGTTTTCATACCAGGAACATGTCTCGACGGCTCATGATCGCCTCGACAGGAATGGACAGCACCTCCAGCCGACGACATGTTGAGCGCTGTGACGCTTGGATCCGTCAACGAGTGGTAGAGGTGCATTGATGGTCCCGACATCGTCTCCACACGGACCCTTCTTTCCACCCCAGGAATCATCAGCTCACAGGGTAACGCGGTGACCCAGGAGGCTCGACAAACCACAATAGAATGAGAGGGTGCAACAGCCCGTCCGGGTGGAGAACGAATGCCGAAGACTTGCTGGAGTGGCGTTCGCGAGTAAAGGGGGCCCTCTGGAATCCTTGCCGGTAAGCATAGCTCCCTTTATATGCGGGGCAGACTTGAAGCCGGCGTAACATTGGAAGGTCGCGGTGAATGGACGGGCGGCTCGCCAATTTGAAGTACCGCTAGAAACAGAGCCTAGTCTTCTCAGCAGAGGCTTGACCGACGAACGTGAGCTTGGAGACTCGTTGTGGCGCATGGCGGCACAAGTGGAGTTGGAGTACAAGAATTTTTTTTTAGCAGGCATCCGGCTAAATGCCATACGGGCACTCGTCACATTTTCACTCCGACTGTTTGTGACCCCAGCGGCAAACTGAAACCTGGCCACTGTAACACCACGCCCTTCGGTGAGAAACGTAGTTTGTGATACACGATACGAGGCTCAGACGTCCCAGAGGCAGGTCGTGACAGGAAAAGAGGCATATCAATGTCGGGCGGTCTGGACTCTGGAATCCTCGACAGCATGTCCGTCCTTCACCTTTTGGCCAACTCGCTGGTAGCGTTGCCAGTGGCCCCAGGGTAGAGGCACCATACCAAAGGTCTGCAACGAAGGCAGGAAGGAATGGCACACGACGCATCGACCCGCACGGCCTGGGACGTCTTGGCCTCGATGACCTGCGATGGTCAGCGCACGCACGCACAGACGACAGGCACGCACGTAGTAGTTGTCGCAGTGCGGACAGTACTCGTCGCTCTCCTCGTAGTGGGTCATGTCCTTGCGGAACGCCGTTTTGTACTTTTTGCACGCAAACGCCACTCGCTCGTCCTCTGCAGCCGGTGGTCCTCCATCTCGGCGTGGCACTTGGCACAGTCGAACCACTGCTTGCAGCACGGCGCGCGTATCGAGACCTGTGCGTTCAAGACGTGTTTGTTGCCCAGTAACGACGAGTGCGTCAGTATCGTGTACACGGCCGCCGCGCCGGCGATAAGCGTACTGATTTCTGGAACATCCACAGGGACACCCCGTCTCTTCCCGTAACCTCTTGAATGGGTGCAGCTCAATCTGGGAAGTGGGCGCGTCGGGTTTGCGTTTCAAGCTCAGGTGTACTTGATGAACATGCCAACACTGCAGGGCTCCATCGCTGACGAGTCCCACGTTCTCCCCAACACTACTGCACAAACTGATATCCGCTCATGTTATGGATCCGGCATGGCAGGTGAGGCTCTGCAACTAGTAGTTTTACCTGCCACTGACGCGTCATAGATACAGAAATACTGTCTTGCCCACGTGCACTCCACGAGGCCTTCGGCGGACGGGCATCATAACCTTATTGAGCTGTCCCGTGAGGCTGTCATCTGGCGCACGCAAAGCCAAGAATGGTGCTCACATGATTCATAGACCGTGGTGACTGGATGGGGGCATCATAGAGCCATTGAGGCATGTCGTCAGCTGCCAAGCAACAAGAGGTTGTGTCATCAGAATATGTGCAAGATCCGCACTCGTCTAGAGTCATGGATTCAATACTCATGGTGTTGATGCGAGGTTGAAAGTGAATATGCTTAACGCTCGGCCAGCTCGCAGGAGAGTGCTCATGGCGGAGACTAAGGTGAAAGTCGTCCAGGCGCATGAGCCGGCGCGCAGTGTGGATGTGCCCAGACCACACGAGTTCCCACGTATCATGCAATATGGTTACCAGTAAGTACTTACACCCACACGTAAAACTAGCATCGGCAACTAAGAAGTAATCAACAGTGCTTGCGTAGTCTTGGGAAATGGGTTGAACCAGGTGACCCGGTGTGCCCGCAGCACCTTGTTGCACTCGCGATGGGGGGAGGGTCTTCACAATCACGGAATGTTACAAAAAAAGATCAATCTCGAATCATTTACTGGCGAGGTGATGTCACGAACAACGTCATACTATCCTCGCCGCCCACAACAGCTTACGGTGGCGTTAGATGATGATGATGCTGCACCAGGCGTGTGTTATGGGTCACCCCCTGGGTCGTATTGATTGAATCCCAAGTTCTACTTTGGGTTCTGACCATAGCCTGAAGCTTGTTGTGGTATATATATATATATATATACATCACTCGCAATCAACAATTAATTCTCAAGACTGCACCAGCCAGATCATGCTACACAATGAACTCGAGGACTAGCGAAAACGACTCGTATGTGCACACTCGACTCGAATGCCAAAATTCCGGCATCTCAATGAATGGTGTGACGAACGGGAAACCCGATTACCCCACAACTACATCTCTTTTCGAGCTGAGTCCGTGAGTATCCCTTTGCTCTCAATGATCTTCCGTCCTGGTCTGCCTCTGACACGAGCGATAAGGCACATTCGGCGGCCATGACTGTAAACAACGCACCAGCAAACCTGGAACGTTCCTCAGTGTAGAAATCGATCTAGTCGGCGCTTGCTCGACGGTAGCAAGTAGCCCGGCTCTCCTTTACGGAACATGGTCAATACAGTGGTCATCTCGCTCTGGGCACTCAGCGATGAGGTCGTTGTATTTGTAACGTTGAGCGCACCCGATTCAAGTTGGCTATAGTCAGCTGGCATTAGATCACTCATGATTTGTAGCAGCGAGGACGCGCACTCATTGGCAGGAACATCACCAGATTGACATGGAGCTGCGGATTATGCATCTACTAAGTCTGTGGCATGAAAACATCAGGCGACGGGTGAAAGCGACAAGACCCACAGGCAGAAACACAACAGCTATTCCTGCAGTGAGGAACAGCACTACGAGAAACAAATCTGGAAGTGCCAGGAACTCTTCGTACTTGAACTACGGCCTAGGTTAACCCCGTCGTCTCCTCGCGTTGGCAATCCGACTGTGAAAGTAGCTAGCATGAGCTTGGGGTTCCACATCGAGAGCGCCGACAAGCACTATGAATGCTCCATGACCTGGGGGTTCGCGATTTCCATCAGGTGCAAGGCCCCCTGAATTGGCAAGTTTGAAACTGGAAACGAGTAGAATTCAGCTGTGGGCCTTCGCACCTTGGACTAGGGAGCGAATCAGCATCGCGTGTCCGTTTCATCAAGCAGCAGCGTACTTGGGCCCGGTGCAAATTCTTTTCTTGAGCATCAAACTTGTACTTCGGAACCCGCCCCAATCAAGAAGGGACGGTGGAAAACGTTCCCCCTGATACCAAGTAAACAATCTTGAAAATGACATCTAGTGCATGGATCATTGCTCCTTGGTCCACGAGCTTTCTCATCACAGGTGTTGACTCAGGTGCTCCTGCATTTTGATGGACGAATGTCTTCTTTCACCCACAAGGCGAACTGAGTCAAGTTGCAGGAGAGGTACATCCCCCTCCTGGCGGAGCCCCTCGGCGCTATCGTTGCTCGTACCATATGGGCGCGCCCGTTACGCGATGCGGGATGTGGTAGACGAAATGCACCAGGAAGGCGTGTATGAAGTGGGTGCAGTGGAGTCAGATGCTGTAGAACCCCAGGATGTCGAGTGTACGCATGCTGAGATCTGTACGATATCACTGGTTCTCTCTGCAAAGGGGCGTACGATCTCTGGAAGAGTTGGGGAGGGTGGAGAAAGGATGAAGTAGGGGTCGTCATGGCGGCGGGCTTCGTTGATATCAGTAACGCCTGTGTGTTCGAAACGTTGCAGTGTGAGATTGAAACACAGACAGGAGGATGGGGATGACAATTGTACACTCCAATACGTTGAGCTTGGTCGAATACGCAGGTACGCTCTGCGAAGGTGTTATGCAAGAACACGGATTCCGACTCTTTCCGACAGTGCCACGAGACCATCAAAGGGTTATTCAACACCGTAGTCCATGGCGATCATGCTCCCCACCAGACGACCGAATTCGACCAGGCTCTGCATATCACGGTACTTAGTTTGAGTCCTCAAGGCCTCACCGCGGAGCAAGTCACTACTTAGATGCGGGTCAGGCTTCAATGAGCGGGGCACACTCGGCCCGCGATTCCGGACCGAAAATGGATTCCCAGGGATTCAGTCATTCTGAACGTCGGCGCCTCCTCCCCTTGGGCTTTATTCCTCATATCTCATATGAGCCCAATGGGCTGCCGGCGAAGGAAGTTCGAATATAATAAAGTACGTATATAACTTACAACCGGCTCTGGTCAGGTCGAGGCCCGTGATGGAGTCCATAAAGACGCTGGTTTGTCAACGCGACTCGCATGTCGAAAAAGCAGACGAAAAATTAATAGTATGTTCCCAATCCGTTGAGTCCCTCTCCGTAGTGCGACGAGTACCTTTAGGCTTCAGTCACATGCAAAACAACGACCCACTCAACCTGCCTCCCTGTGCTCGCTGTCTCTCCCAGGATTTCAGAGTATGCCATTCGCAGATTGCTATATCTCAGAGTGTAGCTCGGCCATATGGTGTACCGTGCTGTTCTCTAAGTAGTTCGGCGAACGGCAACTCGTCAAGCCGCACGTATTCCCACAATTTCCCAGTGATCCTAGATTAGAGGACCCCCAAAAGATCATCGGTCATGTAGACGGCAGTTGCAGAACTGTCATACGGTGTCTCTCTTTATCTTCAAATATGCTTCTGATTCGTGATACTTTTCTTGTATGCCTAGATTGTGGACCAGAAATATGTAAGACATGGCGGACCGTACGCTACCGTGACGACAACTAGTGAGTGATAGCGCATAAAAGATCATTTAGCATGAAATATGTCCTCTATCAGGGCTGTCTGTGCACGAGGCATTAGGTCTCTGAAGAATTGGGACCTTCACCCCAATAATGTCAAATCGTTTACTAGAACTGAAGACCGTAAATTGCCGAACTGAGTCGCGCATACAGTACCTCAGCCGTTTCGATTTGATTTCTTCAGCAGACCGAAGCAACGGGGTACAGAGTCGTCCGCTTCCACCTCGTGGCGGGGATTTCGCTCTTCGTTCTTTCTCAGGAGATATGCAACGACCTCCCAGGCAGAATCGCGCGTGTCCTCGAGCTCGCTCGTAGTGGCGCCTTCATTTATCAACTTCTTCCAGAAGGCGTCCGAGTCGACGAGTTCTCTCCTCTTTTTCTCTGCATTGGTCGTCCCCTGGTCCTCCTTTGCTTCCGCCACTCCCTGGTTCTCCTCTACATCGACCATTCTCCGGGTTTCCATTGTATCGACCATCGCCCCGTCACCACGTGATTTATGCCACATGGTTGTGACCAGACACGTTTGGCTTAGAGGTATACCGCCAAGACGAGCAAGCACCTTCAGATTCTTGGGAACAGAACCAGGCCTGGGAAGAGAGTTGAGGATTCGGTGAAGGTATATTATCCCTGCAAGTTTGAACTTGACGCTCTTCGGATACCTTGGCATACGTTGGGGTAGAGCGAATACATGCATGTTTAGAATACGACGTACTTTTCCTTGAGCGCTTCAAAAATTCTTCTCACTATTAGTTCGTCTTCATCTTTTGCAGATCCAGAGTCTTCGCAGAGCCCAGGTGTGTCAACCAAGACGAGGCGACCCGGGAGCTGAATCGGGCCACCATACGGTATAACGTGCGGCGTGACGTTCATGGTATCGGGGTTCAATCCATGGGGAATACTGCGTTTCTCTGCCTCTCCAGTGAGGGTGCTGATGAACTAACCATTCTTGGTATAACTTCGATCCCAAAATTGCATAGAACTCACTCACATGGGTCTTCCCTGATCCCGTTCGTCCTACAACACTGTTTTACGTAGCCAACTGAGTGCGTCGAGGTCGATACCCCAGAACATACGATGCTCACGCGATGAGGGTATCCTTTGACTCTCCTTTGAAGCTGTCCTTCCCCATCGAGCCCTCGTCTGCGGAGGAGGAACGGTGAGAAGGGATACCCTCGCACGTTTTCACGATGCCTCATGGCATCCACCTGTTCGGTTCAGGCATCTGATATAACGATCAGCTCTCTTCCCACGAGCATCTGTCAGCTGTACCTACTTAATTTAGATATGCTCAAATATTTTATGAGCGTACCTTAGGTGTATGGAGTCCTCAGACGACTGCTGGACACAGATGTCAGTCCCCGATATCTAGTCCCCGGCCTCATATCTGTGGCGGTCGCCAGGAGACAGCTCTTCGCACTCTGCCAGTCCTAGCAAGTCAGCCTGACCCTTCAGGTAACGATTCAACGAACAGAATGTGAGTGGCAAGGATCACCACCAACCGGTCGAGGGCGACTTAAACGATTCTTTGCGCATGATTAATTCGCCAGTCTTTGTCAGTATACATTTAATATAGCACAACTCAACGAAGGATAGAAGCCAATTCTGTGCACGGAAGAGGAAGAGCTAAGTGTCGTACTAATGAATGGAGGTTTCAGGACAACTGGGGGGGAGGAGAGAAAAACACTTGCAGTTGTACGGCGCCTCAACCACTGGAGAGCGCGTTCAATGATCGAGATGTTTCTCTCTCGTATTTGCTCGAACGTCAGCCGCAGTTGGGCATCTAATGTCTCGTGCTCCGCTTGTAACTCCCGGACACGATCTAACTTTCCTTGAGTGGACGCTTGATCCACGAGTTTCTGAACCACTTCTTTCCGTCGTGAGAGGAGCTGCTGAAACCGGATATACGACGCCCTTCCAGCACGGGGCTCGCTGGATCGTCTCCCTCGATCCTCGAGATCTTCTCGAATCCAGTATGCCCCTTCGCGTACGAGATTGTTTATAATAGTCCAGGCGGCGCTCGAAGAACAGTGTTCGAACCGTTCGAACAGTGCGTGAACGTTTTTCTTCCGGAACGCTTCTTTAACGAGTCCCTCCCTCCTCTCAGCTTCCCCCCTATCGAGTACGTTGTTCCACATGGTCGTCACTAGGCATACTTGATGCACTGTCACGCTATTGCACTGCTTTTGGAGCATGTTGATATAGGTCGGTGGAGGAACGTTCATGCGATTGTCAGTAATACGGTGGAGGTAGATTATCCCTAGTTCAGTATCGGGTTGATAGCTAAGCGCTAGAATATTGACCATCAAATTCGCCCCCGCAATAGATACCCACGCACTTTGCTCTCAGACATCGGTCTACAAGGGTCAATATCTGGGCATCCGTGAGGGAGATGTTGTCGAATCCTGGAGTGTCAAGGAAGACGAAATGTTGGCCGTCATCGTGCTCCACCACGTGCTGGCGCACGGACTGGGTCCCAGAAGTCAGACCATCTATCCCGCTGTCGTCTGACGAAGACCGAGTCAGGGAGTTGACAAACTAATTCTCCAAATCAAATGGAACTCGGATTTCAAGACCTTTCGCACTCACATCCGTCTTTCCGGATCCTGTCAGCCCTATAACGCTATCGGAAAAATATTCAGTACATAGAATGAGCACGGAAGGATGTCCACACACATGTATATCATACCGTCCAGCCTGAGTGCGGTGTCGTTTCGGGATATCGCAGTAACACAGCAAGGTGTGCGAGCCAAGTGCAAGTCATCCGAGTCGATGAGTTGCAGACAGTAGTAGCACAGCCAGTCGCAAGTTTGGATCTACCCACAAGCTGCTGATTTCGCACAGAAAATGCGCTGAGCTCAGCAGCCGGTCCCTCGGTGTGCGCAACAAAAGCGACTGTCTATTACCTTCAAGCCTCATGATTGATGTCCACCATGTGGGACGAGTCGACGGCATGTAAGTCAGTCCCGGCCACTGCCAGTGCCATGACTCACGCACGTGACTTGATTGCAGTATTATCGGTTGTGCGGAGTCCCATGGGTGTTCAAACGTTGAATGTTCAACGTTCAAGCTTTAAGCTTCCAGTCTGTCTATTCACTATCCGTATTCATCTCAAGTGGAAAAATTGACTTAGAGAAGACCCTCCAAGAACTTGCCAAGTCCCGATTATTGCACCCGCTCGTCGGGACTAATTTCTGGCAAACATTGTCATCATGCCCATGTCGTGTGGTCAAGCTTTTCGAACGAATCCATGACGACACAAGAAAGAAAATGGAGACGAAGAACCAAATGCCCAGACTAACGACGAAACATTCGCCACCGGGACTTCTGTCTCCGTCAACCGAGTTGACAAGTGCGGTCGACAAATGTTATTCAATGGGCCACATCCTACCAAGGCTACGACCGTTGTGTTTTCTCGTAAAGCTCAACAAATTCCCTAAAGTCAGTTTTAAGGTACTCTTCCCAAAGCGCTCGAGACCGGCCCTTGCCCCAGTGCACCTATTGTTTGCACCGCGCTCGTACCTTATACCCTTGTTTCACCACTGCGCCCCTGGCTGTATATTCCATTGCCTATCGGCCCTCTCCGTTCGCCACATATAGCCCGCGCGAAGACTGAGGTGAGTCATACAGATATATCGATCTATCTACTCGAGCTGATATCAATGTAGATCGGATGTCGCTGTGTGGCCATGTTGGCTCACGACTATGTATCACTAGTCTCCCACCCTGACCACTTTCTATGAAACACGGCATTTGATCAGAGCTCTATGGGACAAGAACAGTGAGCCACTTACCCCGCGGGACTTTCGACCAAAGAGCCACAGAAGAATACGCCTGGTAAGCGGTATCTTCATCTCCTGCATCTCCTCGAACGTCTTCTGTAACATCGTGTTTATTTTCTCGTATTCCTCTAGCAGGCTATTGGCTAAAGCTGGATTATTCTCTAGTTTTGCCGCATCCGCGAGTTCCTTGAGCGTGTTCCTCTGTTCTGAGAGGAGCTTCTGGTAGCGAGAGTATAGGACCTTGCCGGCTTCCGTTTCGTTCAGACGTTTATTCTGTTCGACTAGTTCTTCCTGCAGGAGAAGTTCATCTCTTGGGCTTGCATTCGCTACGAGTTCATCTACAATCCGCCACGCAGACGACCCTGTATTCTCGAACCGTTTAGCAATGGCACCTTCCCTCGTCAGTGGCTGCCAGAATTCATTCTTGAGCTCCCTTTCCCGTCCCTCTGCTATCGAGCGGTCTCTTGTCATGTCCCACATCGTCGTAACGAGACGCGCTCGGTGCAGAGGGATATTGCCGCAAAGGCGACCGAACATTTGGAGATTCTTGTACGCAGAACCAGACATGCGATTGTCAGTGATTCGGTGGAGGTAGATCATCCCAGTGAGTTTGAGCGTCTCGCCGTCTGGATACCTTCGTATATACCACCGTGTAAGTGAGGACAGAGACTGTTCAGACCATCACGTACCTCTTTGTCAGCCAGTCGGCGATCATCCTCAGAATCTCGATATCTGGCCGATACGTATCATCAAATCCAGGTGTATCCACCAACACGAGACGAAGACCATGGCGTAGAACGGTGTACGGGGTGATACTCTGGGTTGCGGACCCGAGGAGAGATGCCTTGGATTTCTCTGCGTTCCCGGTGAGGGTGTTGATGAACTAAGCACTCTTAAATGTGGATATCCGACGCTATTGCAATGGTATTGACTCACATTGGTCTTCCCTGATCCTGTCGGACCCATGACGCTGTTTTGCGGAGGTATATCAGCACGTCGGCGACAACGTCGGCGAGAGTACGCACACAATGATAAAGTCGTTTGGATCGGCTCTGAATCGATCTCTCAGGCTGTTCATGATGTCTTTGGAAATCTGAGAGTTATTGGACGGTGAACGTTTCTGGTAGAGAAGGTGTCGGTGGCGGGTCCGTCCTCCGAGCGTTATTTGCCAGGGCATTTCCACACGTTTCCTATTACTTGAGCTAGGGACTTTCCTTTACATTTGGACTGACTGGTATTTCAAACAAGCTACGGCCGGAGAATCGCGATGTTTGCCAGGCATTTTTCGTTCCCTTGGCCGCGTGTGGTACCCTGCGCAACCGCTAGGTGACACCAAGGGAAAGCATAGCCATTTTAGAGCCCGCTACCTCGCCAATTGCAGTAGGTAATCGTCACATGTGGATACCAAGGAAATTCATTCTCGCAACGAGGCCTGGTCGATAGCGATCGGATAGTGTTTTCCTGCGCCTGAGCGCTGAACGACACCAGCACTTGCGCAACCGCCGACTCGAGCCGGCACAGTAATCGTAATGAAGGTGGACCTGCAGGAGGTTTCAGGAAAATCAGCACCGGAGCCCCGATCTGAGCGATAATGCGGCGAAAAAATTGCGGATCTGGACACGCTCGAAGTTCCTCGGAGTATGGATTGGCGCCCCGGAAATGTTGGCATGCATCGTGTTTAGATGATCAATAGTCCATGGCTCTTTTGATAGAGATATGTCATCGATACGATACACTTATAGGGTCAATACGATTGATGCAGTTGTGAATATGATATGCCGCCTTGCAGGAAGCACGCGATCAAAGAACAAAGGGATATCTAAATGCGATCGTGCACATTGATGGAATAGCATCGTGCCCCAGGGCCACATTATTATATTATAGGGCCATTCGAAGTCGGATAAGGCGGAAACATGAGGTGGTGGTGCACATGTCACTTTTGCACAGGCCCATCAGACGACAGTTGCCGTGTGGTTTACGTAGTCCCCGAGTAGCTTCCGTACGAAGTGGAGGAAAGATAAGGACAAAGTCTAAAAAATTGCTTTGGCGTGTCGCGCATTGCAGTAATGTTGGACATAGAAACCTGCCATCGGGTGGCCATAGCAATTGGATTGGGTGACATATACTACAACACTCAGTTGGCGGCGCCTGTGTTTTTCTTTGTGCCTGCCACGATATGAATCTCCGCTGGCACAGCCGTGACCCTTCCCCCCAACCCACTTTCATACACGATGCACGACTCTGCCAAAAAAGAATGGAACGAAGAGCTGTCCAACAGTCATGCACATGGCGCGCAGCATGTCACTCCCTGATGGTTATCTTACGGGGCATGCCGATTGGCTCATGTCAGAACGTCCGGTATGAGCGCATGTTATTCATGGGCGAACAGGCGTCACAAAGGCGCCCATAACCTATGGCTCCAACAGCGTGCTTCAGCGCTCCAGTGGGATGCCCAATCTTCTGCTTCCCAGGCCTTTAGTAGCTCGCCCTCAGTGCTCTCCCCGTCGCGACGTCGAGAATCATCGTAACCTGATTCCTGTGCTCGAGATACCTCACATATTCTCTCGCTCTTCGGTCTAACGAGGAATCAGAAATGAATTCTGCGATCCCCAAATTGAAGGATGGAATCAAACCCGTAGCCACAACCTCGGGCCCGTCTACTAGTGGCCCCAGATGTGGGAACGCCTTTGTTCCTGGCCTAGTTACTCCTTCCCTCCCGCTGCTCTCACCCAACACCAAGTCCTCGGGTCACCCACATTCTATTAACTTCCCTGCATCCAGCATTCCAGATTATTCCGCCACTCATGGCTTCGCGTCAAGTGCGGACTACCACACTCCCATCGACAAAGATGACATAATAATTGCGTACGTCTTCTTACAGTTCGTGCGTCTACTTTGCCTAATACCGCGTTTCATTAGCGTGATGGGGCCCACAGGAGCCGGCAAGAGTTCAGTGAGTCGCCTAGTACGAGGGTGTGCGCACCGGTGAGCCTGAGATGCCTGCAGTTCATAAACGACGCGGCTGGGAAGATGGAACCCGAGATTGTGATAGGCTATGGTTTGAAGTCCCAGACGCATGCAATACATCCCGTCCGATGTTCCCATCCTGACGGGCGTCGGAATGTTGTTCTTGTGGACACCCCCGGATTCGATGACACATACCGCTCTGACGCCCAAGTTCTGAGAATGATAGCCACTTGGCTGAAGGACACGTGAGTTGAACTCGGGGTCGGCGCGAACTTCGCCTGACTCTACATCTGCAGGTACCAGAACAATATCAAGCTCACTGGTATCCTTTACCTCCATCGCATCACAGACGTTAGGATGGCAAGAACCCCTCTCCAAAATTTGGCCGTATTCAAGGACTTATGCGGTGACAACAATCTGAAGAATATTGTCCTGGTCACCACGATGTGGGGCGAGCTAGAAGACGAGTTGATCGGCTCTACCAGAGAAAAGGAACTTACGTCAAAGTACTGGAAGAATATGATACGTCACGGCTCGCGCACGTGTCGTTTTCTAAGGTCTCACAAATCAGCTTGGGAGATCATCAATTCCTTGGAATTGGATGGATCGAGCGAGTCGCGCAAAGCACTGCGAATCCAGCAGGAAATGGTCGACCGCCATTTGCCACTTCACGAAACAGTTGCAGCAAAAACCTTGCTTCGCTTTCTTACGGCAGAGTTTAGAAGGGTCTGGCAGAGGATGCGGAACGGGGTTCGCGGAAGGACTGGTCCCAGAATGCCCGCAGAAGGGTACCAGCAACACGCTCGCAGTAGTTCCACGATCACATCGTGCTCTTCCGGAACGAGTTGGTCTATGGTCTCAACGAGTGCTTCGAGCAACACCTCCTATCACACTCCAGATCAGACATTTAGTCCGACTGAGAGCACCTCTTCAGGTTGCAGTGCTAATGGCCGTCGAGATACCCTCCTAGCCATGATCACGGGCCTCAGGCTTGCTCATCAGATAGCAGACATCGCCGCTATTCCCCCGCTTCGAGGGGCGATCGGGACAGTCTTGCAAATAGCACAAATGATTGAGGTCAGTACCCTGCATCGATGATCGAGCGCCGCTCTAAACATCTCTAAGGGAATGGGTGGTGCGCATCATGCAATTAGTCAAGTGATTGAGTATTCTGGCTGGCTCCTGGAGGAGATTGCACATTATGCAACGGGAGCCAAGATATCCAAAGATATGAAGAGAACGTTGAGCGCCTTTCAAGAGTATGCCACGAATTACCGCTTCCAACGGAGATACATATACTTATGATTGCCCAGAGAGCTTCAGAACCTTCAAGATGTCGTGAAGAAGATTTCCACTAGAGGTCATCTCGCTCGGTTCCTCCTCTATGATGCGGACATCCAGGCGATCACGGCGTGTACCACTGCAATTAGGACGATCTATGATAAGGTGGAAGTACGTCTGTCATTGCCCGGTTTCACTTTTTCTGATGCCCTAAGGTAGGTTAGGCTCGCCATCGACAATCGCCAGGCTACCGGTCGGCTCGAAGAGCAACTCAAGTTGATATTCAACAGTACAGAATTGGTACGTTAAACTAGCAGGCGAATTCTCAGAATATTCTCTAATGTTAGCATTCGCGTCAGCGGCGATGCGAGTGTGGGAGGTTGGTCATCCAGGAAAATTCGCAAGAAAATATACTGCCTTCCACGAGCCAAGCACCTGCGACCTATTGAATTCTGGACTCCTCTCTCGAAATATTGTCTTGCAGCTCTGGCTCGGTGGCGTTGGTCATTCTAATACTATAACATGTACAATTTGTATGTCGAGCTTGCATTATATATGGTCTGTATTCCGCCATGTTCCGTCAATATCAAATTTCAGTCACTCGTATGCTGCCAGTATGAATCGTGATGAAACTATCATTTCCGAAGCAAAGTGTCGCAAATTGCCGTCATCAGTTTCTCAAAAGCTTTTCTACAGCCTTCCAGGCTACATCAGCTTCCCCACAGAAATATTCGTCGTGTAACGAGGGCTGCCACCTGCTCGTAGGTTCAACTAATGATTCCACCTGGTCCCTAAGCGTCGACCTGCGTTCCTTGATCTTGTGTTCGGAAATGGTACTCGAAGTCCTATCGTGGCTTATGACAACGTGTAGGCGCCGGGGTCGGCTGACGTGGCCTGGCCATGAGATTTGGGAGAATGCTTTAAGATGCTCGCCGATGGGTTCAATCGTAGGATCGGTTTCGATGCGATGAGTGTAAATCACCCCGACGTCTCTGGGATTGAATCTGATGGAGGTGCGTTCGGCTTTCACGTTCCGGCAAAGAAAGAGGGGACGAGTCTTACTTTATCTCCCTAAACCATTTTCCGAATTCCTTGTGTGCGTCAGGATGGCTGTATTCGGTGAGGAAGGAAGGCGTGTCGACGAACACGATGTTCGACACCCCTTGCAGCTTCGAATCTTTCTTCGCTTCGTCGGTCAGCTCACACCGAATCGCTTGAACGCTGCCTGTGAATGGATGTTGGCATCTGCTAACTATGACCAACTCGTTCTTCGTCGCTTCCCTGGTAAACTGAGAAAGAGGGAAGGGGAGGGCTGAGTCTGGGAAGGAAGGCAGGCATGCCAGGAAGGCGCCTACGCACGTACCCAGCTTTTCCCGGATCCCGTAGGCCCTACTACACTGTTCAATGATCGTCATCACGGTTGGACGGAAAATCTCGACGACTGTCGGGACGCACAACACTACGATGTCATCGCTAGATATGTTCATAGTGGGGGGAGACGAATTCGGTTTGATTTTGTTCCACAAACCGGCAAAGAAATTGGGTATGAGCATGGTAGGATGGCGAGAAGGGGTCGGGGAATGTAATTTGTGTGTGGTGCTCTGGCAAGTGGAGAGGACTCCGTCGGTATGGGCTCAGGCTAAATTATGAATTCCTGTCACAGATCTCGTTAACGCCCACTCGTGCTCGTTGTGCACGCTGAACCTTGAAGCACACATGCTACTTCATTTACCTGTAACTTGCTGTCACCGAATCGTATCAGGGAAAAGGGTTTGACTACAATAAGCTGCCAGATCATTTCATACACGTTCCCACTGGTATGCACTACGTACTTACGTTGATTGGACCTATGATGACGTATGATATATTGATATACCGTATGATGCGTCATATACTGGCTAGTAGTACTCACACTCCTTCACTCCCGGGGCTCGCCGACTATTGAACTTCAAGTCATCGTACATGAGCAGCCAAAACACAAGACACGTAGCGCTGGTACTCACACTAAGTCGTCTGGGAGGAAAGCCTTACATCGTGGCACTTGCGTGATCGGATTGTGGAGGATGCAGAATCCGAAAGGTACATGACGAGACGCGTAATTCCTCTAACCTACTTCTGCATTCTCAACTTCCTTGGCGCGTTCCAGAGCGCAATTACACTGTAGAATTATGTGGCCCGTCACTGTCGAAGGCGATTTTCTAAGCGCTACGCGTGTCGATAAATCATTGCGGTGGCACTGCTAGTGACTCAGGAGACGAGAATAGTGCAAATATAGCGCCCCAAGCCACATCGCGATCACCTTGCACGAAGAGGTCCGAATGGGTGGAAGCGTTCCATCTCAGTTCCCTCCCGGGAATGGCGCGCAACCCGGTGAGTTGCTTCCAGAATTCTCCCTCGTGATATTGGATCTTTTTTTCACTAATGCTGTCGACGTAGCTGAAGAGGCAGTGCAGTCGTCCAGGGAACGCCTGAGAGGTGAAATCTGCCGGGAAAGTGCGGGCAAAAGTATCCAGTTGCTTCTGAATAAAATTTGCCTTATCTGCGTTGGGGTCGGTTTCAATTCTGTGCATGTAAATCGTCCCAGAACGAGGAGACCTGGACCTGAGTGGACAGACTGTTGGGAGTCATTGCTTCCGATAAGCGAGTGGTCTTACACTGAACCTTTCAACCAAGTAGTCATTTCCTTCTCCGCTCCATCGTTTACCCCGGTCAGTAAGGAGGGTGTGTCGACGAACACAATGTTCTTCCGTTCACCAGCTCTCAAAGTAGTTCGCGCCTCTTCCGTGAGCAGGCACTTAATTGCCTGTACTTTAGCCGTGCGGGGTTGAAGGTTTTCCCCAATTTCAACGCGCTCGCGATCTTGCGTCACTGCGCTTACAAACTGCGAGAGCATCAGAGCTAGACTACAGTGGGAAGATAAAGGTCGTACTGTACTCTTTCCGCTTCCAGAAGGGCCCACCACACTAGAAGACACAACGTCAGTACTGAACAAGTACTATATACCGCTCTCAGGAAACACACAATACCACTATGTCGTCGTCATTCAGTTTGGGTACTGAACCAAGTATCTTCTCGAGTAACTTCCACGGCATGGAAACGTCGCTGAAACCTTAACAGGAGGTGGTGTCCACTTTTCAAGGAGCTGAAAGCTGGGGTATGAGAATACGAGAAGCAATAGATGGGGTAGGCTAACTGGCACTCGCTGTACTCGATTGTTGGGTCAGCTGCCAGTGTCCTGGCAGCTTATCTTACCCATGAGCCGTCTATTTTGGCAGTTGAGGAGATTAGTTCTGATTATCAGCGTATGTATACCACGAGGAGGGTCCATCGTAGATGGGCGAAGGGCCGCAGCACGCCACTGCCAGGGACGGTACAATTTAGGAGCTTGGTTCATGCGGTCTCGCGTCCCGGTCTGGCCGACCCATCGGCATCTGGTTTCGGTAAATATTAAACCTCCGCTTGGGTAACGTTGGCGGAAAGGGTTAGGGTTGGAGTGTAGAAGCACCAACATCTAGGTCATGCGTACTAGAATTCGTAAAGGAGTACGTGCAGACTTCGCAGATAGCATCCTTGAAACTTGAGGAATGTGACCATAGCTGACGTCGCTCTCAGCGACTACCCTCATTGCAGCGTCAGTTATGGCACAGCTACGGGCCAATGCGACATATGAATCCCTCGAGGCAGCCTCGTGTTGAACCTGCAACATACCATGCCTTTCGGTGCCATTGATCCCCGATCCGCCTTCGTCGAGATTTTTCATACACCCTGGTAATCCTGCAGTCTTCTCCACACTCGCGAGAACACGCCCATAAGGTATGCTGGCAGGAGTTGTGGTGAGTTCGCAGTGTCCCACACCTCATTCTTTGCCTCCCCTTCGGCATTACACTGGTTGATCATCTCTCTGTAGCCACCTGCAGAGAGAAGTATTTCGCAGTAATTTTTTCAGGTAGATCGACACTTCAATCTGTGCATATTTCGCACTTTGATCAGCGCTCCTATTGGCACTAGGGATAAACAAAGTTGCGACGCAGATGATACGTAAAGTTAGTACCATTTCGTGCTACCGCCTTGTGAATAAATGTCGGTTTACTTAGCACAAGCAGCTCTTTGCCGTGAAACGGTCGACGCGAGATGACATACCCCGAGGAGGAACACCGGTACCACAACTAACGGCCGAAGCTGACCGTGGCTCTCTTCAAGTTTCTGAAGGACCTTTTGATACGGTGAACATCAGTGACCTGGAAGCCGACGATATCGTGATAGCGTGCGTGATAAGTACTTGCACGGTGAAGTGTCTAACGTGTATTCTCAAGTGTCATGGGCCCAACAGGCTCCGGCAAGAGCACGGTGAGACCAACTGCTAGCGGTGGTTGTTCATTCACCCCCTTTCAGCTTGTATGTAGTGCCAGTGAACGGGATATGAGCGCAATCGGCCATACGTTAAAATCGTTTACGAGCCGGGTTACTGCAGTCAAATTCTGGGACCCAGTGAGTAAGCGACATGTGGTTCTGGTGGATACCCCGGGCTTCGACGATACGTTCAAATCCGATCTTGAGGTTCTGAACATGATTTCTGACTGGCTTGTCTCAAGGTAGTGTGACATTCGCCTGCCTTTCACATTTTTTTCCTTCTCAAGAATTAACGAATAGCTACGACAAGAAGAAGCTTCTGTCCGGAATTTTGTATCTCCATCGGATAACAGACAATCGCGTGGCTGGCACGTCGTTGAAGAATCTTCGCGTGTTTCGAAAGCTGTGCGGGAAGGACGCATTAGACAAGGTATACCTCACTACGACGATGTGGGATGAAGTTGAGCCGGATGTCGGTGTCAAGCGGTTGGAGGAGCTGAAGGCGGCTTATTGGAAAACCATGATCAATCAAGGAGCTCATATAGCGAGCTGCAGGAGCGACGATGACTCCTCGAAGCGACTCATTCGTCAGATAGTGATGTTTTCAACGTTTATCGTGTACCGTATACTAATCCAACTCCGCCCAGATTCTCTCCGAACAATCAAAGTGGAATGAGGTTGCGCAGGGAGGGGTATCTCCATTTCAGCATCCTGCAGAAACCGGACAGGGGCGCTCTCTGCATGTGCAAGATACGAAGAAACATGTAGATGAAGAACGTACCTCAACAGTGCAAGGACTCCTCCAAGTTCCCGACAAACCCGAGGTGGCAAATATAGATGACCTGAGAGCGGACGACATTGTGGTAGCGTGCGTGACGAAAGCTCTGATGGCGAAAGCTCTGATTTCACACTGCTAAAGCGTCACGGGACCAACAGGCTCTGGCAAGACCACAGTGAGATCAAAATAAGCATCAGTGTTTACTTACCCACTTTTCATCCAGTTCGTGCGTGCTGCGAGTGGATGCGACACCAGTGGAGTAGACTACACGCTGAACTCATCTTCAGACCAAGTCACAGCAGTCAAATTTTGGGATCAAGCAAGTATGCGGCATGTGGTCCTGGTGGATACCCCGGGTTTCGACAACGTAGACAAGACCGATCTTGACATCCTGAACATGATTTCCGACTGGCTCGCATCAAGGTAATGTTACTCGTTAGTTTCTCGGTCGTGTCTCATATTCAACTTTCCCATTCTCATAGTTATAGTAAGAGGAAAATGCTCGCGGGGATTTTGTATCTCCATCGGATAACGGACAACCGTGTTGCTAGCACGCCGCAGAGAAACATGCGATTATTCCGGAGACTGTGCGGAAAGGATGCCCTAGACAGGGTATATCTCACTACGACCATGTGGGATGAAGTTGATCCGAGCGTTGGTGAAAGGAGGCTGGAGGAGCTGAAGGCAGGGCACTGGAAACCCATGATTAATCTTGGAGCCCAAATAGCTCGTTGCCGGGATGACGATGGCTCCTCGAAAAAGCTCATTCGACAAATTCTCGCGCAGGAAACTCCTCGCAAGGTGTTGTTAATCCAAGAAGAAATGGCCGAGCTGAAGCTGGAGCTCAGAGAGACCGCTGCTGGGCAGCAACTGTATACTCAGCTGGAGGCACTGGTCGAGAAGCAATTGGAACTTCTGCGGAGGATAGACAAAGAGAGGAGGGCAGCTTCGAACGCGGTCACGTTGGAGGAGCTTCAGACAGAATATAGGGAACTACGAGCGCAAATCGATGACCAGTTGCGCCAGATGCAAGAGCTGAAGTTGCCATGGCTAAAGCGCTTCTTTTCCCGGAGATTAAAGGTAAGCAAATGCACATTTCTACCGTTTGTCTCACATTCACCATCCCATAAGCTAATGGATTGGTAATGTTATTGATCGGGGGATCTAGACACCCTGTACCATCGAAGGAGTTGGTCCTGTAACCATGATGATAGTAATGTGTCCGTGCAAAATCTATCTTTACTACTGAGCCCCTTCGGAGACCAATCGGCGGTGGTGCTAGGCGATTCCACATATACAAGCGATTCCATCGTCACTCGTGGCTGTTATCATCTGTGTGGAGTGTTCACGTAAAATCAACGGCTGGTGGTGTAGGGAAGAGTACGTAAACTCATCTCGTCCAAACCCTGTTATACCAACAACGCGGTCCCCGGAGCAGGCCCCCTCGGCTAGACGGACAGCGCAGGAGACGCTCCCCTTGACATTGCCCCTAACGACCGAAATGGTGTTGCATCCGAAAGACGAGTGATGAGCCCACCTCGTCTAATCCGACACACTCGCCCATTGGTGATTCGCCACTATTCACCCGTTCGTCACACTGGGCTTTTCCCCTTTCCCTGCGCCAACCCTGTCGAAGAGGATGCTCTGCCTCAACTAATCCACACACTGTTGAAACGAGCATTAACCAAAGGGGCTTGTATATTCTCCTGCCAGGCATTCTTGTCGGTTGAGATCAGTTCAACCTGCGGTGAAATCTCCATCAAATGCGTGGAAGACACACAGGACACTTTCCCGCACGATCGATGAGAAAGTCCCCCGAGTGATAGCGAGTCAACGGACGAGCAAGGTCTTTCACACAACTCTGCTCGTCGTTATTTATAAACTGGAACGAGAGTCGGTGATAAGTTATCCATCCAGAGAAGCAAATCAAGGGGGCAGTTTTGGCCATAGCGTCGTCGATCTCTTTTACCATCTCAGCGATGGGACAGGACAGAGGACACCCAGGTAAGTAGCCTCCATCCTTCTCAACGCGAAGAGCCAGGGGCGATCCCATTTGTGACGTACCAGTTCGTCTAAACCACGTGCACATGATAATGGGGATTGTCTTCCTGCATGATTCAGAGATGCGACACCTGAAGGATACGAAGTTTCGAGCCTAAGTAGTCGGTAGCGACAGAGAGCGCTTGGCAGTAGATGACTAAACACAGATTTGTTTGGTTATGTTGACCCCCCACCTGAAACCCGTAGCCCATGCTCCAAGGCCCGGCACTCCCGAGGGGCATGGGTTATGACAGAGTCGACTGTAACTCGTTGTCGACTTCCACTCGGTTGCGTAGTGGATGTGACGGGAATCCCCTTTGGTGTCCTGGACCCGCTTGACGCTCTTCTGCAGGGGACCCATTTCACAAGTCTCATGTAAGGATCTTCTAGGACACGAATACTCATGTTCTGATCAAATTCTTACTGCTAGGCTATGGACCGATCAGCTTCAGATGGCGATGCAAACACGACCCGACCTTGAGCCGATAGACGCCTCTGACTCATCATAGACCAACGAAGACTTCTATGCCACAAACCCTTAACCCATGCTTACGATGCTCGTCCATCCCGCTTGTTGGGCCAGAGACTTGTATGATGACGTTATGTAAAGTGGAGTGTCCACACTGTAAGAGCCGGCCTATTCCCCGTAGCCCTGCAGCAATTTGAGCTTACTGCCTACCGAAGGGCGCGACCCACGTTCCCTAGCTAGTGGAGCACACTCGTCTCCGTGTTGGGACGTCCGACCTCCAGCACGCGTTTTCATGCATACAGGAACGGTCATGCACGCAGCCTGCAGTTCCAAGGTCGTGCCTTAAAGCATAAGTGGAGTAATTGATCTTGCGTTCCATGAGCTTTCTTTTCATTCAGGTTTACTTCCCACAGACCTCGTGCTGAGACCATGGTAAGCTGACAGCTGTACTCGAGGAATCCTACATCTTCCTACCTTGTCCATGGTCTCCAGTCAAAGCTTGGCCCCTTCCTTGGAGGACGGGCTCAACCCCACTACTTTTAGAACCCCATCTGACGGTGGATCCAGGAGTAACTCTCTCGAGTCTGCCCCGAGCCCCAATGCCACTTCTCTCGCTGCTTCAGCATCCGAGGTCGTGTCTTCGAGCCATCCGCATCTTCCGAACCTCCTTGCATCCAGAGCTCCAGGATTTTCCACTGTTCATAGTACTGCATCAGTCAACCAATATAGGCACATCGACGAAAATGACATAGTAATCGCGTATGTTACTCCCCGAATTACACTTCGTTCGCTTGCCATACAGTCCACCAGGGTTATGGGGGCCACGGGGACAGGGAAGAGTTCGGTGAGTCTCTTTTTTTGAGACACTGGCCCCCAGTGTCGCTGACGCACTCACAGTTTGTGAACCAAGCGGCTGGGCGGGACGAGGTCATGATAGGTTACGACTTGAAGTCCCAGACACGATGTGTACAACCTATTCGGTGCTCCCACCCTGATGGTCGTCGGAACATCATCTTGGTAGACACGCCAGGGTTCGATGACACGTACCTTTCTGACCTCCAGGTTTTGAAAATCATAGCAAATTGGTTGAAGGAGACGTGGGTATTAACTAGAATGTGCAGATTGGGGCTTCGCTTGACTCGACATATTACAGGTACCAGAGTAATGTCAAACTTGCTGGGATTCTTTATCTTCACCGCATCTCGGACGTCAGGTTCGCAAGAACCCCGTTGAAAAATTTGTCCGTGTTCAGGGACTTGTGTGGGAACGGAAACCTGAAGAATGTTGTCCTTGTCACGACGATGTGGGACGAAGTCGATGAATCCATGGGTTCCAGGAGAGAGAAAGAACTACTCTCCAACTTCTGGAAGGGCATGATCCATCGCGGCTCGCACACCTGTCGTTTTCGCGGAACGCGCACTTCGGCTTGGGAGATCATCGATCATTTGGACTTGGGGGAGTTTCGTGGGAGGCCAATACAACTGCAAATTCAGGAGGAGATGGTCGACCGCCACCTGCCGCTGGAGGAAACAACCGCAGCAAACACGTTGCTTCGTTTCCTCACAAAAGAGATGAAAAAGGCTTGGACATGGTTACGTATTGGGACTCGCCAAATCTTTAGAAGGTCCTCCGAGGGTCTTCGCCTACATACCCTTACCAAGTCCTTCATCAGGAAATCACGCGCTCCTGAAATAGGCCAGTCTTCAGGTTCGTCGACGGATACCTTGAATAGTCGCACCCCAACTATGAACGCCTCTGCGGGCTGTAATGTGAATGGTCGCCGAGATACACTCTCGTCTACCATCGTAGCTCTCGGGCTTGGCCATCAAGTTGCGTATATAGCAGTTGTCCCCGCTCTTCAAGGGGCAATCGAAACGGTCTTACGCATAGCTCAGCTGATAGAGGTCAGCACTCTACTGCAGCTAACAATTGAGCGTCGCTCTTACATGTCTGAAGGGAATGGGCGGAACTCATCATGCAATCACTCGAGTGGTGAAGTACGCCGGGTGGCTGCTCAAGGAGATCACACAATTTGCAACGAAGTCCAAGTTGTCCAAGGACATACAGAAGGCACTAGGCTCTTTTATGAGGTGCGTTGCCTCGGGTGACTGCCGCCAAATATCAGGGAGAACATCCATAGTTACAATCAGTGTAGGGAGCTTGACCACCTTCAGGGTGTTGTGATGATGATTTCGAAGAGAGACCACACGGCTCGTTTCTCCCTGGACGATGCAGACATTCGGGCGATTGCGATATGCATCAGTTCAATCAGAGCTATTTACGACACGATTGAGGTATGATCATCCTTGATACTCGGACTGATTCTAGCTAATGATGTGGCAGGTCAAGCTCTCGACGGACGATCGTGAGGTTATGGCAGGACTCGAAACCCAGCTAAGGGAACTACGGAACAACCCTACATTAGTGTGCCTCATTCCCGGAACCACTGCCTAGTCTTCTAACCTTCGCGGCAGTGGCAGTGTCAATGTGGTGCCGCAGTGCTTCACGAAGAACCACGGGAACCTGAGAACAGGCAGCATGCCCCAATCACGGACCAATCTTCTTGATTCTCCCATGAACTCTTGGGTTAGTAGAATCCCTTGTCCTCGAAGCGCGACCGGTAGGTAAATTTGGGGTGCTAGGCCAGGCCATTTGCAGTATGTATGCTTATGCATTGATTGTGATATGATATGTATACACTGCCGTCTGTATTGCGTTGCGTCAACGTGGAATTCTCTATCATAGGAGTTGGGGTCTTATCTGACCATGATGCTTCAATGCTTCAAACGCCATCATTGGGGCGGAGTCCAACGTTCAGGCTGACTTGAGTCATGGATAAATCCGAAATTCCATGGATGCCTGTTCGGTCGAATCGAGCCCCAGCCGAGGATTCATGTCTTGTAAACTAGGTGCGAGATGAAGAAGTCACCATCACTCCATAGCGCACTGAAAGCCTGGGCTCAAGGTACTTGCAACGAGGCCTCACTGGCAAGTCGACATGATCGTGCGGGACGTGGACGATTATATATATGCCATCAGGCCGTAAGTAAACTAGTTTACAATCCAGGTCCCCAACGAGTGGTATCAGACATTCCTGGAGGGAGAAAAAAGCTCCCCTACCACATTCCAAGCCACCTTACTTAGGTCTTTCGAGTCCTTTCGGAAAAGTTCGTGGTGGAAGGCGGCACGCCATACCAAGCGGCGATGGATCTCTTCCATTCGGCTAGGACGTAGTGCGTTCACCTGGCTGCTAAACTCTATCGTATGGCTGTCGATTTTCCTTTGGGTCAAGTTGCTCTCGTAGCTGAGGACTGCCCGCAATCGATCGGGGAGGGGAGTAATGCCCTGAGGAAAAGTGAGGGCGAAAGTATCCAGGTGATCCTGAACAGATGGTCCTTGAGCAGGGTTGGTCTCAACTCTCGCCACGTAAATAGTTCCGACGAGCTTGGACGCGTATCTGAAAAAAACAGAACGACTGTTGTTGGCTCTTTTTCTCTTTCTCCCCTCTTCTTCATCAGGTCCAACAAGTCAGGAGGGAAACTCTCACCTCGACTTGGTCAACCATTTCATCACTTTCTTTTCCACTCCCTTCGCATCGTCTGTGTGGAAGGAAGGCAGATCCACGAACACGATGTTCTCGATGGTCGAAGTTGCGTCCAAGTTTAGAGTCTCCTTCGCCCTGTCGGTAAGCTTGCATCTGACTGCCTCTACGTTCTTCGTACTGGGCCGAAGTTTGTCACTGACAGTGACGAGACCGCTCTTCGTCGCTGCTTCTACGAACTGCGATGGCGTTCAAGGTGAACCAGAGCGCCAAGAGGAGAGGCGATCCCGTACCCAACTTTTCCCGCCTCCCGAAGGGCCGACTACGCTGGATGACGGGATCACAGGTTAGAACGGACTCAAAGACTGGACTCCTCTCGAAAAGCATACAATACTACTATATCATCAACGTTCAAACGATATGCGCGTGCGAGCCAGCCCCACATATTTGTGGGCTCCGTGAAAAATGGTCGGATCTGCGTTCAAAAGAGTCGAGGGAGAGGAGGATACAGTAGGAGAGGATGAGATCGGTGCCAGTGGTGGGCACCTCATGGTCTAGCTGTACGACACGTTGTCGTCGCCAGCGCTCTGCTCTATCCATTGCCCCCGCAGGGCATACCACTCCCAATCCGGAATGGAGAGTGTCACGCAAGTTACGTAAAACCCATGACATGTCCTCTTTCCTGGGAAGCAGGGGCGGCAGGCGGTGGGTCAAGTTCACAGCTTCAAGGGCTTGTTGGAGTCGCAGCTGATCGTTCTCAGTATTTACCTTCTGACATATCATACAATTGTGCTGTGTGTTTGTGGATCGATATTATCCACGAAGCTCCAGGCTGTTAGACTCATGTCTACCTCATGCACCTTCGGCGGTATTACTTCCTGCCAACCTCAGGATCTATCATATCTACAGATGGCTTTCACAATCTCGGCAACGTTCCCTCCTTTCCCCCACGAGGTGTATGGTGGTGCCATGTGACGGCACTAGGTATACCGTAAGTCAACCCTATCTTTCCCTGAATCATTTTGCTCAACTTGAACCGTTTCGCGGCGAGCTGCCTACAGATAACCCTAGTATTTCACAATGGGTCATTCAAAAGGTGATTTTGGCCCACCCATTTCCCCATGCTTCAGTATCCGACCAGTACTCCCAATAGCGTTAAGCGGAGATGAAGGTGGAGGCCAAAATGTGAACGATCGGTAACTTTTCTTCTCATTCCGCTCTCACTGGCAGATGTGAACTCATCTACCACCAAATGGATTCTCATTGAAGCAATCAAGAAGAAATGGCGTAGAATAAGTATAGACTCCCTTTGGTCTTATCTGGAACTAGTGAGGGTGTCGACTGGTTCGATGATGTGGCCCCCGAGTTGGACAGCCAACTCTTCGGACTGCGTTTAAGCAGCGAGTTTTCAGGGAAAGGGTCAGTACTTTCTTTGTCGTTCTTGGATGGTGCATTCCGCATCTGCCATTGCAGTACAACCGCTCACCTGCTGCATTATAGACAAGATTATTCTTTATTCCGCAAAGTAAGTCTTGTCGGCCAGTCGTTAAGCTGTTTATCTCGTGATATTGAACGTCAGGTTAGTCCATTCTTCCCTGATGTCATTCATTATTATCAACGCCTTTTTAGGGAGGGCGATCTGGATGGCAGTCGATCTACCCGAAATGACATTCCAGGCTCCCATCGATGACTCGGACTTGCGACTTCTTTTGCCGAATGTCCGACTTTCCGGCGCACGTATGCTCGACAAACAGCTAGCAATCGTTTTGAACGTCCGGTCAAGTAGAGAGTACAGCCCGGATCCGTTATGGACTCAGAGCAACTAACCATCTCTGGTGCTCAGTCAACCGCATGTGGGTTCCAGTGGTGACTTACATGCGGGTGAATGGGGATCCCGAACCTTGCGTTGGCCCTATGGCACGGTCGAGCAGTTGGTAGGTGGTGTCAATAGCTCTATACGTGGGTCAATTATAACATCAGCGACAGGTCGGAACATGTGCCTTACACATGTTGTCCAAGGGCGTGCTAAATTCACATCCGTCGTGGGGTGGCAGGCGTCATATGCGAGTGGGAAAGAGCGAGAAAGAGGACGCTACGCTTCAGCATGAGTTTCGGGGTACTCGTGGACAGGGAACGAACGTGCCGTTGCGACATCGTGCGCAAGGACGTCGATATCGATGTTGCATGCAGCATCGTTTCTTCACGGATCGCGATTGGCCTGCCGGCCCCCTTCCACAACCCGAATAAACACCCGAGATAGGGCGTCTCTCTGGGTAAGTCCATTTCTCTGGAACATTGGTACGATATGGTTTACTGCAGGTTGATGTACCCCTCCGAAGCGCCGTCTCTGATCTTCTTTCTCTCCGCATCGCAGAAAAAGTGTATACACCATTCCCGTGTCACGTGGGTTCGTCCTCTCGCTTCCTGCTTTCTACATCCCAGATCTGTTCCGTCGCAGATAGACAACTCGTCATTCGCATGGGGCATACACAAGCGCACATAGGAACCTAGATCGCGTCCCGGTTACTAGATGCGGTCGCGGGCCATCACTGTCGGTCCCTTGTGGTATGCTGTCTGATATCCTCTGACGGTTTGTTCTGCTGCGTACCAGGGTGACAAGCTTGGTAATGTGAATTGGGCGGTGAAGCCTGAAGCCTGTAGAGCGAAGGTGGTAATGCCGTTAACAACCTCCATAGCTTGTGCCTCACAATAGAAACCATGATATTGAGATATATAACTCATGCCAGACACCGTCCTTCCTCGAAAATCTGAAGCAAAGAGAGGTCCGCCAGATTGAACGTTTAGTATCAGTGGCAGAGTCCCACATCAGCCCCCGCTCGAGATCGAGCTCTCAACGACTCGATCAATCTCAACTGCAAACGGTCCCGACATCCAGTGCACCATCCAAAAAGGGCATCATGCACCGTCTCCACCGACTCAGGATCTCCAAACAACCACGGTACCTGCCCCAAAATCGTCACTACAGCCAACTCGAACCCCGAATCGTCTACCACACCCCGTCCCGCCCTTGACGTCCATGTCCGCCCTCTCCCCCGGTCTCCGCCCCAACGTGCAGGGCGGCAAGCTCGTCGTCGACGCAGCCATGCACGTAAACGAAAACGAGTGTGACTGACATCTCAGTCTCCGCCCGCACACGTTATCTGTGTTGTTCTCCCGACAGACCCGAGCACCTGCCCCAGCTCATCGAGGTGCGCTCGACCTCGAGATGGCGTGCGAGGGCGGTAGACGGGCCGTCCGAGACGGCGCAGACCCGATCGTGGACCTCGGGATGGAAGAGCGTGCCGTCGTCGTCGAATACCCCCAGGATGAGGGTCACAGAATGGCGCGCCCCGCCGGTGGAGAGGACATGTTCGACCAGGAAGACCTCCCCCGACGGACCGAGTCCGTTCGGGGCGAAGGCTAGGGACACGCAAAGGAACGTATGCAAGTGGGTTTAGGGGGATGGGTTGAGTGAAGAGGCAAATGAAGACGGGCTTCGAATCGACATTATCGAGTTTTCCCTTATGGAGTTCGAGCAATACATTCGATACACGTGAGACTTTTGAATTCAAGACAAGAACACCGGACTCGGGGCGTTCGTATGTCCCGTCCGACATCCCCTGTCAAGGGCCCGTGAGGGGCGAGTGCCCCAGAAAGCAAACTGCACGGCAACTCAGGTCGAGAGTGAGCCCCGATCTCCTAGGCACTCGATACAAAAGTCTGACTTACTCCAAACCCGTCGGAATGTTGCCTAAACGCCTGTTCCCGGTCAATCCCATGACCCGAAGCTGGCCGTACCAGTCCCCGATGACCTTCCAAGGCGGGACCGTCGGCTGGCATGAGCAAGTAGCTCACCCTCCCCAGTTAACCACTGCCGCTGGAGGTTTCGAGAGTCCATGTTTCTCCGATCAGGACTTACAAGATAAGTTCCAGTTCAAGTTGAAGGACAAACAAACAAAAACATAAATGCCTCAGTCTTAGCTCGATCGAGCTACTGACGTCACGATCGTCGCTCAGTTCGAAACCCAGGGAAGGCTCTGCACTTTAGACCAAAAAATATCGTTCGTTTCCAAACGATATACAGCATTCACAAGGACAGATGGGTAGTAGATAACCAAGATGGCATGCAACCCCATCGAGAACCAATCAAGAAAAAAAAACCAACGTCAGCAAGCAGTTGAATGGATGACTGACGGTGAAGAATTCAACCTCGAGTGGGGTTGTTGAGAACCCTCGCTATTACAAATACAAATACATCAAAAAAAATCAGAAAAGGACGCATCGAGACGCAATATAATGCCATGACTATGGCGCCGTTGTTCGATTCATTCTTTACCAGATACGCGTCTCAAGCAGGAGATCGCTGTTGCCTTCCAGCCCAATGCAAGCCTTGAGGAAAGCGTCGAGTGCGTTACGCTGCCTGCCGAGACTGTTGACGACGTCTGTGCCAGGCTTGACCAAAGGCGCCTTGCACATGTAGGACAAGAGCGACAACACTGGGTAGAGCGGGGCAAAGTCTGCCTGCCCGGCAGAGACGTCTCGGTACTGGATGCGAGTAAGCAGCTCCGCGAGGATGCTCAAGTCCAAGATAAGCGGGGTTGCCAAGAGAGAATCCTGTATACCGAAAAAGATGAGAAAGATAGATAAGATCCAACAACCGGACGCACCTCGCATTCGTTGAAGATGTTGATGGTCTGCCTACCGCCACAAAAGATCTCAGAGTAATACTCGTCTATAGCCCTCTTGGAGTCTCCCACCGCAGGGACGTACTTGATCACGACGATGTGATCAGGGTGCTCACCCTTGGCCGCCTTGCCCTTGGCGCCAGGAGCAGGGGGCTTGTAGAGCAGGCGGTTGGCGTCAACCATGTCATCGACGACACTACTCTTGCTAATTTCCTTGCTCTTGAACTGGGGCTCCGCGCTCAAGTTGTGGCCGTCATTGTTGCCAAGATGGTTGTAAGATGCAATGGACAACGGCTTGATGCCCGCATTCACGAGAAACTCGGCGAGGACAGACTTGAGCTTGGTCTGGCCAGACTTGAGGTCATCACCACCAATAAACGACTTCTCGCGCTCGGCAAGCTCAATGACACCGGGTACGAACGTATTCTGGGGTGCACCGTTCACGAAAGGCTCGCCCTCGAGGATAGCGGCGACTGCAAAGAGAGTCGAAGGAGACACCTCAGAGTGCGAGGAGCGAATAGAAGCGAGAAGATTATCAGCGGTGTCATTCACACCAGGGATAATGTCACTGTATCGCTCGGTATTGGCAGTCCAGAACACGATGACACGGTCAAGCTGGTTCTGAGCTTTGAAGCGACGGATGTCGGCGCGTATATGCTCGAGATGGGCTTGTTTATCAGCGCCAGGGATAACGTTGTCCGCACGGGCTTCTTGGTTGGCGGCGATGAAGTCGGGGTAGTAGATTGAAGGAAGGGGAGACCCGAGGAGAGCCATGTGGGGCTTTACTTGGCGTTGGAGATCATAGTCGAGCACGCGGGCACGCTCCATGGCCTTGTCCATGGACGCACCGGAGATGTCCCACCCCCCAAGGACGAGGTCGTTGGGGTGGACTGTCGGGAGCACGTCACAGAGGGGAACGTAAATTTCCTTGCCGCTTGCAGGATCAGAACCAATGCGAACAGTAGAGGCACGAAGGACGGAGCCGATGTAATTGGGCTGCTGAACACCGTCCTTTGTGTGCCAGGAGATGCGGTGCTTGTTCGCAAGGATGGTAGCGCAAAGGGTGGTCCCATTGTTACCGCCCATCCCGATCAACATAAGCCTGCAGGAGCTCATAAGTGGATGTCGAGGGTAAAGAGATGTCGCGCACGTACCCAGTCTTTCCGACCTTGCGGGAAGTCTGGAACTCGAATGACTTGACGGTGGGAGTGACATTGAATTGGCCATCCGAAATAAGGACGTCGGCGCCCCGGTAGAAGTACTTTGCGGTAATGTGCTCGTCGGTGTAGGTGGTATTTTCTGAGATGATCTTGATGTACTCTGGGCGGCGAACAGCGGTTGGATGGATTGGAACAATGGATTCGAGCTCAGAGTCAGGGGTGTTGTACCGAGAGGGAGGAGCGTATGACTGGGGGGCCATGGTGGGCTAGGAAGGATGGGCGATCTCAATTGGTTTCAAGGAAACCCGCGCAGGTGTGTCTGGAGCCTCGGTGGGGATTGTGGGTGCTACCGAGCTGATTAGAGTACATTCAAAGAGGGCAGACTCTTTGAAGACGAAGAAGGGTCTCGTCGACGATGCAGAGAGACGGGAGCGAGACGGGAGTGGTTCTGGGAAAAGTGGGTCGCGATGGGAGGGCTTTTATATGTGAAAAACGGGGTGAACAGAGGACACGAAGAAACGACGCGTAGGAAACGGCGGCGGTTGGAGTGTTTCAAAAGAGGGCCCACACAAAAATTTCCCAGTCCGACAGGTGTATCAGCTCACGTACGACTCGACCCGGGCATCGCTGACGTGCATAATGCTTATCGACCTCATCCTCGGATACGACGCGCATGACTACAAGAGACCCCACCATCATGCGGACAGCCATTCACACGACATGACACGCTGTTCGATTGACAACGAGTGGGGCGGCTTACCCGGGAACTCGGTCGCTTGGACCCAGTCTGCTAAGCCAGGATGCATTCCGCCTCCGATGGACGCAGCGCAGAGGTCTGCTGGCCGACAGACCCTGATCTCGCAGCAGGCCAGGGATGCCTGTCAGTGCGAGGACCGTGGTCTTTGCTCCTACCGGTGCCCTTTGCATCAAACGAAATTTAGCCGATGGGAAGCAAATACCGATGCCCAATTCAATGCGACTGCCTGCAGGACAGGGCTAGGCTTGCCGAGCCAAGGGGTCCCGGTCAGCCAGGACCCAAGTTGAAGCTCGCCGACACCGTGGAGCACTCAAACATTTTTTCGTCAGTTCGTCTGATGGTTCCTGTCCCTTGCCTAGCAACGAGTGACCCCGTTGATTGAGGGCGGACCAGGCAAGGAAACTCTAACGCTCTTATCTTATCAACCGAGTGCCGTCGCACCATATCACATGGTCCCCGTTTGAACTCATTGTTAGGACTCTCCGCTTTTAGCACAACTTTTCTCGCACTCTAGTCGACTCAACTGCGGTTCGCCGTGTGCTGGGAAAACGCTGTCCCGCACATGTATCTCTTTGCCAGACTGGATGGCACCCCCCCACCAGTGAAAGTAAGTGCCCGTTTGCAAGTGCAGACATCATTCTCAGGCCATGTTTGGGACCTCAGAATTCAATGTATCAGGCTTCACCATGATCATGACGCATATGGCCAAACACGTCCCTAATTGGGTGACTCCACCGCATGGTCCTACTCAAGGCATTGTCCTTCCCTTGGGCTTTTAAATTATCCATGTGTAGTCGGATATAAGGGGGCACCTTGGTATTTCCTGCGCGCTGGAGCCTCTGACCAGCACCAACCATGCTGAGCTTTGCGGTACCCTTCTCCCTTCTCGCGTTGGCGAGTACGACAGGCGTCACTGCCGACGATACGATACTCTCTGCATATACTGCTCCCGGCGAATTCCCAACTTCGGTATATGCGTCATACTGAATCCAACTGCCACGTCAGCGCAGCCCCGGCCCGTGATTTCGGACCCAGTTACGGTGTGTTTCATAGACCCGTCGCTGTGATCGTGTCATCCGATCTGACCTCCTCAGGGCACGATCTTTCCAGCCAATCTGACAGATCCCGCCAATTTCCCAAAGGTACGCCGACCTTGTTCCGCGTCCGGTCACGCTTCCAGTGTGTTGACTGCTCCACGGAATAGAATGATACTGTCGATTCTCACCCACTCCCATCGCAGCAAGAGCCATCGCAGCTTCTCCAACAAGCATTTTCGCAGATCCTCTCTATTGCCCACAACCCAATGCTTGCCGGTAATACTTGTGCGCAGTGCCAAGCATCGCTGTCTATCGCCAAGATACTGGTTTTGGCAGCACCAGAGCAGGGACGCCTTCTCGCTGAAGCGGTTTGCGAGTACTTCGGCTACTCCCCATACGGACCAGGGATATCATGCTCTGATGAATTCAGTCGGCTCGCTCTCGGTTCCGTCCTTTCACAGGTCACC
>JBBPTA010000009.1:90222-101428 GCA_038093915.1 Boletellus aff. emodensis
ACCCTTGGGGATATGGGTGGATATGATGGACAGGTAGGTCCATTCAACCAGATGTTTCCGTGCATGGTCGCTTATACTGTGCAACTTCTGTGTGCAAGGCAGCTCAGCTTGTGCCCTATACCGCCAGCGGCACCGCTCAACTTGACGGGCTGATTTGCGAAGCCGAAACCTAACCCTTTACCTCCTCCAAAACAACCCAGTGGGGAACGCTTGAAAGCCTTTCACGTGTCCGACACTCACATTGACCCTCGTGTGTTTTGCATAGTTCTTCCCTGCTCCTTCCGACCAAATCGAATCCGTTAGGTTATGCCACTGGATACGAGGCTAATTGTAGCCAATACTTGTGCTGCCGCGAGAATGCGTTCAACGCGGAGTCCCCAGACCAAGTCCTCCTCCCTGCGTCACGCTACGGGGCCTACCACTGGTACGCTTCACCCTATTCGCCACTGGCTAACGATGAATGTAAATGACAGCGACGCACCTATGGCACTCCTGCTTGCTGTCATGCAAGCGATCCCTGAAGTGACCGAGACTTTGGGCACCGGATTCAAATTTCCTTATTTACAGGAGATCTGACAGCACACGATTCCGATAACCAATACTCTAGGTCAGGTCTCGTCATCCATTTACTTGTCTGCTTTTAATCGTACAATTACAGGGCGTACGTCGAGTATTGCGAGGTAAAGCTGGGTATGGTTTGCGTTGATTGATTGTTCACGAAGAAACGAGGTCACGACGTACAACCTGCTCAAGAAATATCTTGGTCCCGCTCCCGTGTATGCCACGCTCGGCAACCATGACACCTACGTGATTGAGGTTTCTCCTATCTTTTGATTCCAAATCTGAGGCCTCCCTTTCACAGGTACAATTCCAAATGATTCCGTATTCCCTTGGTGGGGCTCTCGGAAGCCAATTCAATGGTATGAGAACGCCTTTTATCTGTCGCATATGGCCGTCGCTGATGTGATCTAGGCTGTACGAACACATCTCTGCAATGTGGTATTACGAAGGCTGGCTCCCGGAAGCCTCTGTCGAATATGCGCGCACCCACTATGCTGCCTACTCTGACAGGCGCCCTGATGGGTTACGCATCATCTCGCTCGATACTGACATGTGTACGTACCGTTCACTTCATGTCGCGCACGCTTTCGCACATCAACCATGATCAGGGTACACGTGCGTCGCGTCATCCTGTCACCTGGGCGATCTTGTGACTTGTTGGATCGTCTCTACAGACAGAACTACTTCAGTTACATCAACGCCACTAATCCCGACCCATTTGGAATCCTCCGTTTCCTCACGGACGAGCTACAAGACGCCGAGGATGCGGGTGATCGAGGTGGGCACTCTGTACCATCGCCCGCACCCCTCTCCCCGATAATGATTCTCTAGTTTGGATCATCGGCCATGTTTTGAGTGGATGGACGGCCTCCGAAGCCCAGTTCAACCCTGCGAACCTATGTGAGTTTCTTCGCCTCGCCCTGTCTTGACGCCCCACAAGGTTGATCGCCGTTTCAGTCTATCAGATGTGAGTCCCGCGTGCTTTGGTCGCGAACCCACTGAGACGACCACGACAAGCGTGGATCGCTACTCCCCACATGTCATCGTAAGTGAGCCCGTGTCTGCAAACACGGAAAGGATCGCGAGAGCTGACTCTTTGGACAACAGACATCTTTTACGGGCATACCCACGAGGACGAGCTTTCCGTAAGTGATTTCTTGTTGAGCTAGCTCCGGCGTTCACCTCAAGGATGCGTTGCTCGACAAGATCTTTTACGCCAACAATGCTAGCAATATGAGCGCTGAAACTGCGCAGACAGTGTCATGGGTAGGAAGACCACGTTGGTTCATAGCAAGAACAGTGTGGCCGATGACAAGGAAAATTAGATCGTGCCGTCTCTGACGCCGTTGACGAACCTCAACTCGGGGTTCCGACTGTATGAAGTCGATTCTGTGGTAGGTGCCCCATTCGTGCTCAACGCCTCGCGAGATGCCATGCTCAAGAACCAGTCCTAGACGTTCGAGGTCTTGGATGCCTACACGTACGTGCCTTGCCCGTTGAGCGCCTTGCGTCCGCAAGAGCAGAATAGATCTGTATGCTCACCTCGTCGCGATGCAGTTGGATCAGCCGCGTCGACGAGTTCCCAGCGCTGGACAACCAGACGGAGGTCGGTCCCACGTACGTGCTCGAGTACAGCACGCGCGAAGCCTATATGAAAAACATCACCTGGGATGCCAACGACCCTCTGAACGCGACGTGGTGGCATCTTGTCACAGAACGTGAGGATCACGCCTTTTTCTGACGATGCGTTGCGAATGGGAACACTGACGAACCCCGATGGGCTGTTCACTACAGAGATGGAGAACGATCCGTCGCTGGTAGAGGTATGTGAGGGCGCAGGTTGGATAGCGTCCGAACTGACCTTGACGTGCGCGCACACGACCGCTCCATCCGGTCTTTTCCTTCAGTTGTTCAACACCCACCAGTCCAAGAGCTCCGCAGTGGGCGGGAACTGCACCAGCGAGTGTATCGCGGCCAGGATTTGCTATCTCCGGAGTGGCTCTTCTCTCATCTCGTATGCCAACTGTAACCAGGCGTACACGTCGACGTCGTAAGGATGATGGGAGCTTTCTTCCCCAGGACCATGTAGTAATGTGTCCCGGTAACTGTCCCTTGTCGTAGATTGGGCGATTGCAATGCGACGGGGACCGAGTACAGAGAACGCCAGTACACGAGTAGTTTTAGCGTGCTGGTACAACAGGAGATTGCAGTAATCTGCCGTGGCTCTCTTGTCAGAACAGGTTCGTTCTGTCCCCAAATTGGCATAAGAGTAGTTTTTTCTGTTCTTTTTTCTCAGCTGCAGGCAAGTAATCGACGCTTTGTGGTGTGCCGAACCACAAAGAGTCGACTGCTTGCAGGCAAGGAAGAATTCATGGACGTCCAAGCTCAGAGAGGCTTGAACAGTCACATTTGAGCGGCCTGGTCATTCTGACAGTCTGAGATGGGGTCCATTTTCGGTATCTTGAATCAACTGTCTGTGAGACATGTCATATATATTTTTGCTGTCAAAATGATGGAATAGAGGAATGTACTGACATATGAGGGGGGCGTGTTGTGACCCAAGCTCTACTTATCAGGTGCCATCGTCGTCCATCATGTCGATGTCAGCGTTTTGTATACCTTGCGACATGATATTGGATCACAAAGCGAGTCACCACTAGGAAAGGATACCGACCGGTTGGAACCAGTTGGGAGCCACTGCTTCCTTGATGACGGTCAACACGCATACATGCACTGGAAATGCTAATCGTTTTATGCCTCGTCGAGGACGAAAACCTAGATCACCGATGTTCGGACGATGCGCCACTGACTCGTAAACGATCCGTATTCTAGGGGAGAACCACTCGCAGGAGCGATTGGAGCTGGATATGCAAAGGGCGGTCCGAGCGTGAGATGAAGGGACCAAAGGGTGGAAAGGGTCGGTAATGAATTGGGGCCTACAAAGAATGATTTTGGCAGCGCTGCGGTGACACTGCCGCGTCCGACGCTGCCTGTGTCTGGAGATGGAGCGTGAGAACGAGTCACTCTTTGACTGCCAGCCCGCAAGGTCGCTCACGCCGTCCCACGTCTGTTGCTGACTCTGTCACTACCCCGTCCCTTTCAGTCAGCTTGCTCAGGTCCGTGTCGTCAAGTTCCCTCCCATCACACCACGGTCCCGAGCGATGGACTACTCCGGCTCTTCCCATGACTTGGATCTAAAAAGGCACACCATTCCTTCTGCGAGGACGTTACTGTTCGCAAGTTTGGACGCGCACATCTGATCGACTATGGAGCAAGCATTGTGATGCCCAGCAATGTTCTCCAGTGTATCGTTGACGGTGCCCGCGATTCGAAAATCCATACAAAGGAAGCCTTGATCAAGGAGACCCAGTGGAATGGGGCCGAAGAATACTGGGAAGACATTATTGCTCTCATCGTCTCACACAAGCCACCCACAGCCCTGGCTTCGTTGTCGTTGCCCTCTCAGTTCCCTAGTGTCCCGTTGACGGACACGTTACCCCGACCCCACGGCGTCCCTGGTTCGTCCACAGCTCCAGCCTCTGGTCATTGAATTCCCATAAAACGTAAACATAACTTACCACCCGTGGGCCGTATATGCAAACGTGTAGGTGATGCTATTAAATCCATTGTCGCAGAACCAATCGATTAAACAGTCCAATGGCATCTTTAAAATGCGCCAGCTGAACAATTTGACAGCCATACCTCCATCACCATCCCATGGGCTATTCCCGACAGCACAGATCACAAACATCCTGCGGCATCACGTGACTTTGTTGGTAAGCGCTTTCATGGCCACCGTTCTCACTCAGCGTTCAATGTTCAATGCGAAGTTAAATGGCGATGAGAATGTGCTATTTGGTTCACGTCGCACTTAAAAGGTATGTACCAACATGTATTTGTGCCGGTCGTAATAATTAGGTATCCTTTCCCTCTTATATTACTGTTTAGTTCCGCTGCAATATCTTCAGTCCTATCTCCTGTGGCCGGGCTGGTGTATAGCGGCATTTGTCCTTTGTCAAGCGGGGTGAGACAACGGTCTTCTAAACGATGTCGCAATGAGAACCATTTCAAATTCCAATCAAAGACACGGGCTCTCAACCCTCGAGCAGCAAGTAGTGCTCATCGATTGGAGATGGCTGCTGGTTTGTTCGACGATTGCTAGCCTGAGGCAGACTCGACTTCAGGTCACGGGATGGCTGGTATGGAATCACATTCCGATGGGTTTGAAGTAAGTCCAGGCATTATATTGAGTGCCTGGGAAGTCGACCTCAATTTCTAGGGCACTCGCCCCTCACGGACCTTTGATAGGAGGTGTCGGATGGGACATGCGAGTGCCCCAAGTCCAGTGTTCTCGTCCCGAATTCAAAGGATTCCCCCATACATCGTCACGTGCACCGAATATATTGCTCGAGTTTCATAGGGGCCAACCCGACAATGTATAAAGGCCCGTCCTCATTTGCCCTCTCCATTTACCGGCCGTCACCCAACCCATCCGCCATGAAATTCTTCGAGTCTCCATTCTCCCATCATCACAAGTCGGCCCCCGTCGTCGCGACGAACATGTCCATCGATTCATGGTCTCGTCAATTGCCCACAGAGCCCACTCGGTTGGTCAGGAAGATCGAGATGTGCACCGCAGGCGCACCGGGAGAAGATGCTTGGGGTATGCCCGTCGACGAAACCCACTTGCACACGCTCCTTCGCGTGTCCCTGGCTCCCGCCCCGAACGGACCCGGCCAGTCGGGAGAGGTCTTTCTGATCGAACGTGTCCTCTCCACCTGCGGGGCACGACATTCCGTGACCCCCGTCCCGGAGGTATTCGACGGCGGGGGCACACTCTTTCATCCCGAGGTCCACGATCGGGTCTGCGTCGTCTCGGACGGCCCGTCTACCGCCCTCGCACGCCATCTCGAGGTCGAGCGCACCCTGACGTTTGGCGACGGCACGTCGGAGCCCCGGCTGACCCTCGATGAGCTGGGGCAGGTGCTCGCGTTTGTTGGGCGGACGACGAAGATGACGTGTGCGGGCGGAGACTGCAAATTTCAGTCTCGCTCGTTTACGTTTACGTGCATGGCTGCGTTGGCGACGAGCTTACCGCCCTGCACGTCGGGGCGGAGGCCGGGGGAGAGGGTGGACATGAACGTCAAGGATGGGACGGTGGTGGACGATTCGGGGTTCGAGCTGGCTGCGGTGACGTTTTTGGGGCAGGTACCGTGGTTGTTTGGCGATCCCGAGTCGGTAGAGACGGTAAGTGATACCCTTTTTGGATGATGCACTGGATATCGAGACCGTTCACAGTTGAGTTTGATCGAATCGTTGAGGACTCAACCTCGGGCGAGTGCCACTGCAAGACTTTACCATTGAAACGTATTCAAGCATAGTTATGTGTTTGCTTCGGGTTTTTAGAGACAAGTGTCGTCTTTCTTGTATTTCTTGATATCCATGATTCTTGTCGTGAATAGAATGCTGATCCTGGGTGAACCTTCGTGCCATAATTAAAGGTACAGGAAATCTATCAAATCGCTGGAGTGAGGGGGAGACGACAATTCGACCAGCAAAACACCCGCTTCCGTGAAGCAAATCGATCTTCGGTAGCTTTCGCTTGACACGAGATTCCTTCCAGTGTAGTCCTTGGGCTACACCTTGGCGCACATCGTGTTCTTCGTGTTGCCTGTCACCACCTTACGAAGTTCCGCCCGTGATAATGGTGACAGCAACGCTACTCTCATCGGGAAACATTGAACCTCTCCGCAACGGATGCTCGCAATGTACGGAAGACCAGTAAAATCGATGACGTACCTCCATCCCTCAGGCGCTCAACACCTACCAATCGGCGGGGGGCTCTGAGAGCACCTCGTATGTAGACTGACACGACGACGCGATCACGAGACGGAGGTCTTCCTCCGGAGTTCCAGGGGTGTTGTATCGTACCTCGCGCACGAGCAATATCACATTTGACAGTCTCTCTCCTGCCGACCTCCCTGTGACACGTACCTGTTCTGAAGGCTGCGGCTTGGTGTCGCGGTCGTCGGTAGCAAAAGACGCCGTGGGTGGGGTTACCTCCTGGCATCGACAGAGGATATCCGGTCTCGCAAGACAATATAGTCTGGGTTAAGCGTCTCTTTGGATGCTCGCTTCGATGCAATATCGGGAACTGGGGGGAATGGGATGTGCGCCAGAGGGTAGTTGCCCGGAACCGAGAGGACGAGTGTCTCGACGCAACGCGTTCCATCAGGATCCGATGGGCGACCCACACGAGATAGGAAATAATCTGAGCGTTTTGGAAATTGGGACGTCCAGAGAGGGGTCAGACGCCCAAAACGGTTGAAAGGAAGAAGCTGGAAAAGAAGTTACGGATGAGGGAGACCGGGTCGAGGGAGTGCCTGTGTTCATTGGAACCTGGACCGTAGCTGGTAACTCACAACCAAACAAGGTATTCGCTTCGGCTGGGTAAGTAACATGCTCATTAGAGGCGAAGAGCCTCTGCTCGGAAGCGAACAGTTTGGGAATCCGTCACGTCGAATGGAGCAGAATGAGGGACACTGATATAGCACGTACCAAATGGTTCTATCTGAGGTAGAGTCCTCAGCAATGCCTACGCAGTATTTCCGCGACAGTGACCCCTGTTCTCACCTATCAAAACAACGAACCTCCCGCCATGGCTTTCCTGCTACTGATCCCTCTCTCCTCCAAAAAAAAAGCTGTTCAGTTTTGGCTTCTTCCGATAGGATGCACGCACTATCAATTCTGGCAGAACCCGACACTCAGGCTTGATATTGGCTCGCCTACTATGCCCAGGCTCGCTGAGGTGAAAGTTGAAGTTGCCTCCGTGAGTTGGCACTTCTCATGGATGCGTGGCAGCTCCACCCCCATGGAGATGAGTCTGACCAACCTCTCGTGAGTTCCGTGACGATGACAAAACTGAGTAGTCTAATTCTTCTAATGCGTGAGAGGTTGCCTTGAAGATCAGTGGGCTGTTCTGGTATTATGTACGACTGTTACGACATGCGTGCCCTCTTCTGAAGCATGCATGGTGGTTCAGCATCCCATGCATACACCAAACGCCCACGCTAGCCACGGCGATGGAGGCCTTGTGCGACCATCACGCGCTTCCTCGCCATCATGGGATTCGATTTGCTACACCGGAACTCCAGGACACCCGTTCACCATTCTGGCACGCGTGAGACGGAAGACCAGATCTCCACAATCTTTACATTATATGGGAAAGCTGGGCGACCCAGCAGCCTTCCTTACAAGTGCATCACCACGAACGTGCGACCAGGTGTGGGAACTGTCGGACGCGGTTGGTCCCCTACTTCTTCCCTCGAGAGCAAATAATTCATCAGATCGGTCAGGGTGCGAAGCTTGTCTTCAATCTGTGACTCCCTGTCACGGCACGTTTCACGGAAACGTTGATACGGTCGCAGCAGATGCTAGCTTGCTGTGAGAATGTTCCCTGTCTGCGTCGCCGCGTTAGGATGACGGTGAACATGGAACGGATCGCCATGTCAAGAAGACATCTTCACTGGCAGCGCTGTGCCGGTGGTTCCAGACTGCGGGAATTTGGCTGCGCTACCCCGCTATCGCCTGCGAGGAGTTGGATTATGGACGTGATACAAGTTTCGTGATTCGCTTCTCTCCGGTATCACTGACTCGAGTTGCTTTCTATGGGCATAGTTATCTGTGACAGGTCTTCCTCGCTGACCCTGGCCGCCCCATGCAGTAAGGTGAATTCAATGTGTGCTCCAATCAGTCAAGCCAAGGCCTTGGTCTGTTCGCATGTATATATTCAGAAGCGGGAACTTGAAACCGTGGTGAAAATGTTCCCGTCTCTTGCCCTTATAGCTCATCTACTTGGACCATCCTGGTTCGCGACGGACACGACAGGCCCTTCTGGCTGTCCCGTCTCTAGCCCAGTTTCTTGCCAGACATCGTCCGTGTCTGACACATGTTGCACCGAGTATCCAGGGGTACGCTGTCTTTTGAAACCTCTGGTTTCCGTTTTGACTTGGTTCCAACTTGTTCCAGGGCCTCTTGCTGCAGACGCAGGTACTTATTTCCCGGCGAGGCATCGTCCCGACGAGTCTGACTTGTCGTCCTGGTAGTTTTGGGACACAAACGTTGCCGGAAGTCCTTCTGACAGCTGGACGATTCACGGTTCGTAACTGATTGGCAAACAATTATCGTTCTTATGTGCCTTGTAGGTTTATGGCCCGACAAGTGTGTTGACTGACTTGTCCATGCGACCGATTTCTTGCTTACACCCTTGATTCCAGCTGTGATGGCACATATATTGAGAACTGCGATCCTTCTCGCGGTCACTACAACATCCGAGAGGTGGGTCGAATTGTAACAGCATGCGTTTTAGTGATCAGAATTAATTCTCCGTCGCAGCTTCTCACCGAGCAGGGAGCGAGTTCGACGCTGGATTATATGGAGCAATACTGGTTGAACGCGGATGGTACCAACGAGCACCTTTGGAACGTATGTCTGACCAATGTGTCTGACGGAACATCATGCTCACCGTAGTGCAAAGCACGAATGGGCGACACACGGCACATGTTTCAGGTGCGCTTTCCCTGTCTTTCATTTCCGCAGGCATCTTCTGAGCTTTCTGTTGCGTATAGCACCATCGAGCCTTCTTGTCTCCCGCAAGGCAACCCCGAAGGATCCGAGGTGGGTCGCTCAGTGGCGAATTCAGTACAGATACTTGATTCAATGATTTTGTGCTATTTGCGTTCCCAAGGCTGTGGCGTACTTCCAGACCATCGTTCAATTGTTCCAGACCCTCCCCACGTACACCTGGCTCGCAAACGCTGGAATTACCCCTTCCAGGGACCAAACGTACACGCTGTCGGAGATTCTCTCTGCCCTGGAACAAGGTTCGGGAGGGGTACGTTTCAGATCACCTTTGTCTAGTCTCAAACCGTGCATTGTCTCATCTTTGCTGCAGTACACGCCGGCCGTCGGTTGCTCACGCGGTAGGCTGGATGCGATCAGCTGGTACTATAACTTGAAGGGATCCGTTACCGATGGACAATTTATTCCCATCAGTAAGCACGATTCATTCCCACTGTCAGTCACGTATGCTCATGTTTTCACAGACTCGCCCAAAGAGTCGACTTGTCCTCGCAGAGGCATCCGATACCTCCCAAAGGAGGACTAGGACCGAGTAGCTGTCCGTATCGTGAAATCTATGTAGTTCGATGAACGTTCTATGTAGTCCAGTCTCGCTCGTAATCGATGTGTGAAAGTGAGAGAAACCTTGTGTCATTACTAGCAGTGGTCTACACAGCTTTGGGATCCTCTGCCGATGGCGGCCGTTGGAACGTGGATGGGCGTGGGTCCGCACGTTCGTAGCGAGACAGTAGGGCGCTATTAGCAGTCCTTTCGGGCTCACCGGCGTCAGCAATGGCAAGCTCGCATCTTTGTCGATGCTGACAAGAGACATTGTAGGCTAGATTCAGAGCGAGGGTGACTATTTTCCAGACTGCGCTCCTTCAGGCGGACTATCCTCCTCCCCTGGCTCTGGAGCCAGTTCTGCAGCGACGGTCATGAACCTAGACACGGACAGCGTCATGACCAAGACGTGGCAGCATGGCAGCACGCCACCCACTGTGCGGCATGGGTGCCAGCGAGCACTCTCATCGCGTCCAAGTCGTTCTGCAGCTGTTCCATCAGATCTGCGGTCTGCCCGACGGCGCGGGTCATGTTCTTGAGGCTGGACGCCAGCTGTGCGTACAGCCTGTCCTTGGCCTGGGTCGAGCGGCTCATCGTCGCGAGGATGAGACGGAATTTCCCACGATTGTGGGCGGGCAAAGTGCCTCGGCTTGGCGACGCGGACTCACAAGCGACGCGAGGGCCAAGGCCAATCGATCCCCCGCCAGCCAGGGATTCGGTGGTGGTGGCGAGCAGGCCAAGTCTGATTATGGACGTCGACTGGACTGGAGCTGTGTGGCGTCGAGAACACAGCCCCCAGCACGCTACACTTTTCCTGTGTCCCCTCTTTCTTTCATCACCATGACCACTGCCCAGACACATTTTGACAAGGCCATTCAGGAGATCGAGCACAGAAACCCCACGAACAGACCCACCATCGATCTATCGGTACAGCGCCTCGACAACGGCGTGACCATCAGCACGCGCGAGCGAATTGTCAAGGACGTGCGTGCTTGCTGTTTCGGACGATGCAGACGGGTGCTCAATCGCGCGCCATTTACTAGGTCGTCCAGCCTGCGGTGGGCATCCCGACCGACGCTCAGTTCTTCTCCCCACACGATCCGACGAAGCCCAACCTCGATTTCCTCAAGGACCACTTCTTCCATGAAGGTAGGATTCGGGAAGAACACGCCCTCTGGATCATTGAAAAGGCTACCGCTCTACTTCAAAGTGAGCCCAATGTTCTGGACGTCGATGCCCCTGTGACAGGTGAGATCCCATGCAGACTTTGGCACACGCACCGGTCCCCCGTTCTGACCCGATCGTCTCTTTCCGCTAGTCTGTGGCGACATCCACGGCCAATATGTGCGTCAATCTATCCTGTACCGCACATGAGACGCGCTGATTCCATATCCAGTATGACCTCATGAAACTCTTCGAAAAGGGCGGGAACCCAAAGACGACTCGATACCTATTTCTGGGAGAT
>JBBPTA010000010.1:0-41059 GCA_038093915.1 Boletellus aff. emodensis
TGACGGACTCCGTGCGAAAGAGGAAGAAGAGAGAGAAGCGCGATTGTCCAAGCTACGTCCCGCCATAAGGAATATGCTCAAAGGGAACCCCAATGTCTTTCATTACACGACATTTTCTACAGCTGATAAGCACTTTGCGCAACATCCAATATGGCAGCAAGCAAAGATTGAAGCAGAGAGGAAACTTATATTTGAAGAATATGTCGCAGAGCTCAAACAGCGTGAAGTGGTGCGTGGTCATCTATCTAAAGCACCGATAATTTCGCTCATTGGATGATGGCAATTCCGAGAGTAGCAAGAAACTAGGGCAGCTCGGGCTCGCAGTATTTCGAAGATTGTAAACCTTTTCAAAGAACTAGGTGTTGATGTGCTCACGCGGTGGCGCAAAGCCCATGAAATGGTCATCGAATCAGAAGAATGGAAGAGCGACGACGAGTTGCGAAAGCTTCCCACACTGGATATACTTTTGGCTTTCGAGGACTATAGTCGAGTTAAAGAGCGCGAGTTTGAGGAGCAGATGCGACGCGCGCAGGTAGAGAAGATCCGTTCGGAGAGGAAGGCGCGTGAAGCATTCAAGGTAGATAATACATGCTTCTGTGGTATGAATTTGCACTGACCGCCGACAGACTCTCCTTCACGAATTGGTCGATGCCGGCAAGATCAAGGCTCGCTCGAAATGGCGCCAGGTCTACCCTACGTTCGCTTCAGATGAGCGTTATCTTCATCTTCTCGGAAAACCCGGTTCCAACCCATTAGAGTTTTTTTGGGACGTTGTTGATCAACTTGACCAAAAGCTCGATGCCAAGATCGGTGCCGCCGAGGAATGTATTCGTCGAATAGAGGTGCCAAACGAGTCGCCAGAAGACGCCGCCAAGGTTGTGATAATTGCCCCACAATCGACCTTGGAGGAATTTGTGAAAAGGGTGAGGAGAGATCCCGAGTCCGAGAGGAAGTTGGATGATAGAGATCTTCAAGATGTATTCCGTTCTGTGAGTACATTTACGTCGACTCGCTTTTTGCCACTTAGCCGTTCGCTAGTTGCACGATCAAGCCGTCAAGAAGCAGCAAGATGAAAAACGTCGTTATGAACGCAAGCAAAGGCATCTCCAAGATGATCTGCGCTATGCCCTCAAAAAACTCTCCGATCCCATTGATGTCAGTATATCGTACGAAGCTGTAGGTTTTACTCTCTCGTGTCATGTCTACTTTTGACTCATGTAGCTCTGCGTGTCCACAGGTCATACCCTTCATCGAACACCTTCCGGAGTACAAGGCCATTGAGGACGAAGAAAGTCGTCGTGCTGCCTTTACAAAGTTTGCAAAGAGGCAGAAAGAGCGTCTTCGGGAAGTCGCATCCGAAGATGGTGCCTCTACCACGAGTAGGAAGCGCAAGGAGCCGCCTCGCGATGGTGATAGGGATCGCGAACGGGAACGCGACCGGGACCGCGACCGCGAACGTGAGCGTGAAAGGGAACGAGAACGAGACAGAGACCGAGAGCGCGATCGTGACCTCTACCGCGACAAGGGGCGAGACTACGAGCGTGACAGGGACCGCGACCGCGACAGGGACCGTGGCGATCGTGACCGTGACCGCGACAGAGATAGGGACGCGCGCAGCTCTCGGCACCATCACCGTGTAGACGAGCATGATACGCACGCCCGTGACCACGGATACTCTGAGCGGAACAAAGATCGGGACCGCGACTATCGGTCTTCCAAGCACCCTCGTGACGAGCGGGATGGTAGAGATGACCGACGCCGGCCTCGTCGAAGTTCAAGAGACCGCGATCATGGGTATGGGCGTGGGTATGATGAGGCACCACCCTACGGAAATGAAGAAGAAGACGGGGATAGGGGACGGGAGAAACGCGAACGAAGCAAGGATGTGGGACGTGATTCAACGAAATACGAGGATAGAGGTCACGTGGAAAGGGCTGAGAAGGTACGTTAGCTAATACCAGAAGGATTGGTTACTGAGATGTTGCAAAGCGAGCAAGATACGACCCTGAGGTTGACGAAGCAAGGGAACACAAGGGAGATAAATCACGTAGGGCTGAGACCCCAGAGGAGGGAGAGATATGATGATCTGCTAGTCGCAATTTCGTTTCACTCACCGACGAGGCAAGCTTGCATCCGTTTTTCTTTCCTTCTGATTTCTTTTTTGTTGTTCGAAACATTTCACAATGCAATGCTGGATGCATGTACGATGAAGAGGGAGCTTTATAATGTTGCACCCTCCAGAGCCTGTGAGATTGGATGCTAGTGCAGAGCTCAGTTGCTCGTCCACCACTCAAGAGGATCCTCGGGTGGCCCACCTCGAACACGTGTATCGAGCCTTGCTTCTTGACACAATGATACACCACCCACCACAGGGATAGCTGCTGATTCCGAGGTACACCATATCATCCCTAATCCAACCTGAGGCAGTGCTGGCGCCCAACGATAAATCCTTACATGATACTGGCGTGATGATCAAGGGAAAAAGAGAGCTTGGTATGATAGCCCACTGGACCTTGCAATCATTCACCATTCATCCCAGTAGCAACCCGCGAATGGGTGACACCTGTGACACTCCGGGAAGTGGGCACATTTTGTTTTGATAAGCCGAGGACCAGCCTATATTGATTCCTCGTCGCCGAGAGACATGTACTGACGTCCGGTAAGTATCCATCCGTCCCGGGGAGTGTCGAGCTCTCGGCCGGTCAAAACACCCGCCCTCTAGGTCTCCAATCGGTGCAAAACGTCGCCATTGCTTGGAGCAAACGATCAGCACCCATGCAATCTCGTCGTTAGCAGCCGAGGTGCGTGATATTTTCAGCCATGTCGGGAGGCGCTATACGGTAGAAGAGTCTGAATGAAAACGGTTGTGATGATGATCAAGGTTGCGCTGTGCAGTAACACTACAGGACGCTATGATGACAGTGGAAGGTTTGTGAACTGGACAGGCCCAATGCGAAGTCGGGTGAAGGGATGCTTGTTCTTGATCGTCTTTTGGTAGCCCTTTCTCCGCTTCTTTTTAAAGACGACTTCCATCTTTCCTTTGGTGTGTTCTACTACGGTCGCCTCCACTTTGACGTGGTTGCGCGGAAGGAGTGGGTCGCCTCGAAGGGTATATTCACGCGACCCGATTTCATGAATGTCGCGGAGATGGAGTATGTCACCAACACGGACGTCCTTGAGGTGAGGGACGGTGAGGACGTCGCGTGGGGCCAAGATATATTTTCTCCCAACCACGGAAGCGATGACATATTGGGACGGTTGGGAGCGGATGATGTTCAGTGCGGCGGCGAGAGAGCCGGGAGGGGAGCGGAAGGAGGACGCGACTAGACGTGGCGCGGTCAGCGTTCGTGGAGGCCAAGGCTGCGTGTATGCGCCCACCTCTGCCCAGCGCTTGCGAGAGCGACATTGGTCCGAAGAACGTGCACGGCCACACACGCCCGTCCCGCGCCGACCCAAGCGATTCGGTCGGCGATTCAAATTTCTGGTTTTTGGCGTTGGCCCGACAATTCCCTGCTCTCATCCTCTCCTTTGCCTCGCCCGGACAATGCACAGAATCGCACTACGAAACTCGGCTCGCAAGGTCTCCTTGGCTGCTGCCCCACGGGTTCGTCCTCCAGCTTCGTCTCCCTCCTCCGCGCGTCTCAACCAGTTTTCATTTCACCAGAACTGCGCGCTCTCGCGCACATATGCCACTGCCAAGCCTGGTCCGTAGTTTCTTTTACCCTCCGTACAGCGGGCTTACATGTGCCCGTTACTCGGTTGTCTCCCGTCCCGCTGTAGGTGCATCCGAGGTTTCTTCAATATTGGAGTCCCGCATTTCCGGCAGCTCCGTCGGCGGAAATGTGGAGGAGACTGGTCGCGTCTTGAGTGCGTTGGTTTTCACTCCCTGGCTGGTTTCTGTCTCTGAACCGTGTCCTCAGGCGTCGGTGACGGTATCGGACGTGTTTGGGGTCTCAAGAACGTGCAGGGTACCGTGTCTTTTTACATCATCCTGGCCTTGAAATGACTGTTGTATGCAGCCGAGGAGATGGTGGAATTCTCTTCTGGTGTTCGCGGCATGTGCTTGAACTTGGAGGCAGACAATGTCGGTGTTTCTATCTTTGGTAACGACCGTCTCATCAAAGAGGGTGACACCGTCAAACGTACTGGCCAAATCGTCGACGTTCCGGTCGGCCCCGGTCTCCTTGGCCGTGTTGTAGACGCTCTTGGCAACCCAATTGACGGCAAGGGCCCCATTGAAGCTGTCGAGCGTCGCCGCGCTTCTTTGAAGGCTCCTGGTATCCTTCCTCGTCGTTCCGTCAACCAGCCCATGATGACCGGTCTCAAGCCCATCGATGCCATGGTTCCTATTGGCCGTGGGCAGCGTGAGCTCATCATTGGTGACCGTCAGACTGGCAAAACTGCAGTCGCAATCGACACCATTCTCAACCAGAGGCGGTGGAATGATGGCAAGGACGAGGAAAAGAAGCTCTACTGTGTCTACGTTGCTGTTGGCCAGAAGCGTTCTACTGTCGCTCAGCTCGTCAAGACCCTTGAGGAGAACGATGCTATGAAGTACTCCATTATTGTTGCTGCAACCGCATCCGAAGCTGCTCCTCTGCAGTATCTCGCTCCCTTCTCTGGCTGTGCCATGGGCGAATGGTTCCGTGATAATGGTAAACACGGTGAGTAAATAGAGCCTGGGTGGTGTGAAAGTGCTGACGTGATTGCATAGCTCTCATCATCTATGATGACCTGTCCAAGCAGGCAGTAGCCTACCGCCAAATGTCCCTTTTGCTTCGTCGTCCCCCCGGTCGTGAGGCTTATCCTGGTGATGTCTTCTATCTTCACTCTCGTCTTCTCGAGCGAGCTGCGAAGATGAGCGACAAATTTGGCGGTGGATCCCTGACTGCCCTGCCTATTATTGAGACTCAGGGTGGTGACGTCTCGGCGTACATTCCTACCAACGTTGGTGTCTTGAGTTGGTGTCTTTGGATAGAGTCTCATCTGTTGCTGCAGGTCATCTCGATCACTGATGGTCAAATCTTCTTGGAGGCAGAACTCTTCTTCCGTGGTGTCCGCCCCGCCATCAATGTCGGTCTTTCCGTGTCTCGTGTGGGTTCGGCTGCTCAGACGTGCGTAATTCTGTGGTATGTCCCCGAGGCATCTTGCTGACTCCCCCTATAGCAAGATTATGAAGAAGTTTGCCGGTTCGCTCAAGCTCTACCTTGCTCAGTACCGTGAAGTTGCTGCCTTTGCTCAGTTTGGTTCTGATCTCGATGCTTCTACTCGCTTCTTGCTGAGCCGTGGTTCTCGGTTGACTGAGCTTCTCAGTATGTGCTCTGTTTGGCCAGGGGCCGGTCTGTGCTGATGGTTGCCTTGCAGAGCAAGGTCAATACCAACCTCTCCCAATGGAGGTCCAAGTGCCCATCATTTACGCTGGTGTCAACGGTTTGGTATGTAGTCTTGATTTCGTGTAGGAGTTGGGTGCTCATTTGGTCACAGCTCGACACCATTCCGGTCGACAAGATTACGCAGTGGGAAGCCGAGTTTAGATCACATTTGGCCAGCTCGCAAACGGCATTGCTTGAGGAGATCTCGGTTGGGAATGTCACACCCGAGCTGGAGGCTAAAATCAAGAAGGTTGTAGAGGACCACGTTTCTTCCTTTACCTCATAGATTTCTGGATGGTATACCGCTCTGGTAGGGGGCACGTTGACATCAAAAGTACCTGACCTGTAGTCCTCATGTCCTGTTATACCTTTGCGAATGCTATCATTATTCCGCTATCCGACGTGCGCTAATGTCGGGAAGCATGAGAAGTTCAGTCGACCTGGGTTGCACGGAGGGCGGCGGAAATGCCGACAAGAATTTGAGTGGAGAATGTCAATTTATGTCTCATCGTTTGAGGTAACAAGGGAGGGCATGGTACATCATATATCAGGTTGATAACGATAGGAAAGGAGACACGGCAAGATTCAGTCTGCAACGTCCGACGTTGCGTCTAATTGTCCGTCGTCTTCGTCTTCGTCTTCGTAGAACTGGTTCTCTTCCTCGTCCATCGACTCTTTCAACTACACACAAATTATCGGTCAGAGGTATCCCCCGGCGCGCACGGCGGAGATTGATAAACTGACCATCTCGAGCAGTTCGTGACACTCGTTCAAGTGTGCCATGACGATGCCTTGGCCTTCTGGGATGTTACCGTCGTGACCGATGAATTTGCCATCCTTGCGGAGGGAGTCGATTTGATGAAGGGCGAGCTGATACTTTGGGATCTCGTCAGGCCATCTTTCACGTGCTACGTGTCGAGGGGGCGTACGGGATAGAGGTCACGAGGGCTAAACGGTCCCCCATGCTTGTATACCTCGTTGAGGCATTTCTTGACTGTCGAGAGTTTGTTCGCCTGGGGAAGAAATGACATGAGCCGAAAATGATGTGAGGTATGGCCATACTACGGGCATCAATTCCTCCGATACGGGTTCGCTGGACGAAAGCAGTCGATAGATGAGGCCGTAACAGCGCCTCAGCAGATAGAGCAGAACCTAGACGCGAGTTTGATCACCCAAGAGGGAAGAGGAGAGGACGACGGACATATTGGCCTGGTGGGCGGTTTCCGTCTGCATCCACGAACTTGCCATCAATTCTCATCTTGTCGATCTCTTGAAGGCTGAGAGAGTAACTGTACAGGTCCGTTTCGCGGAGGCTCCATCTGTGGGTGAGGACGAGGTTCTCGAGTTCGGAACGGAGCTGGTCAAGGCGATCGTGTATGGGTTTGAGAGAGCTGGGTACGTTCCTGGAATCATCCTGAGCCTTGATCTGCTGCAAGATGTCGAAGCAGTCCTCGAGGAGGGACGAGCATACTGCCTGGGAGGCGGGGACGATGCCGCCTGGCCCGAGGAATTTTCCGTCGACTCGCTTGCTATATATAAATGGGGATGTTTATCAAATTGATGTCTTGGCAAGATGGGATGGATTGCGGGACACTCAACGAGTCGATCTTGCGGAGTTCATCAGCCAGAGGCTTGAGTTTGGTCTTGTATGAACCTTCCTTGGCGGCCAGGGCTACTAGTTGTCGCCGGAGGGTAACCAGACGATCGTGGATTGGAATCAGCTCGACAGAGATTTCCGACAGGGAGTCTTGTAGGGAGCGAACGATGGCGTCTGTGGAGACTGGAGGTCGGACTAGATAGCGGAATAGGAAGGGGTGGATACGGACCACACTCGTTGAGCTGGCGTTCGAGCAATCTCGTCATGGCTTCCGGGTGCTTGCCGCTCTCGGCGTCATGCTGGACGATGGAGCGCAACTCGCCTAATCGGCGCTGGAAGGGGCCGAGATCGGGCTCGTTGTAGTGACCCGATTCCTCCATGTGGGTGATGATTTGCTGAACAAAGGAGGGGCGCGATCAGTATGTGTCTACATGAGCGATAGTGGGAGAGCGACGAGGGCGTCACGAGTGCTCAAAAGGGACTGGCGTCGGTGGTCGATGGCGGGAAGAGAAAGAGCAGTGGACGTGAGCGGCACTAACCCGCATGGAGGCCAATTGGGAATACACGGCGGGGCATTCCTTTGTGCGGCCGAGAGTGAGGTAGGAGAGGGAGAGGAGGGCGAAGACATCGGCGAGGGCGGTGTCCACGCGGTTGTTGTGGGCGGTGTTGTCGTCGCGGATGTCGTTGAGCTTGGTGACTGGGGGAGGCTCAGGCGGGGCGGGGGAGGACGGGAACGGACGGACCCTGTTTTACGACGGCCTGGTATAGGGCGTTTACTTCTGAGGGCTTGATGAAATCGGCGCGGTCTCTCTTGAGGGCGGTGAGCCGGTTCCGGATGCTGCGGGGGTGTCGAGGCAAGATCCGCGACGAATCGCGAAATCCACGCACTTTATCACGGCCTCGAGGATGGGCAGTTCTGGGCGCACAAAAAGTCAGCGGGGCCCGTGCGCTGCGGGGACTCCTCACCCTCTTGTGCGACCGGCGCAGCAGCAGCCATCGTCGACGCCTCGAACAGTCCCAAGATATGATCAGAAAAGGCACGCGCTGTTTCCCACGCCTGCACGCCGCGCCTATTTAACCGCGTCCAGTCCCGACCGTGTCTCGCCCGCCCGCAACCGCACCCCCCACGAACACGATGGAAAAGATCAGAGAGGTAGCCCGCTCCTCCCCGCCCTCCCCCGCGCTCACCCCGCCCCTCGCCGCAGAAACTGACCGCGATCCGCGCAGAGGCAGACGCCGCCGTCACCCGCGCAGAGGGCGCAGAGGCCAAGGTCAAGCAGCTCGAACAGCAGCTCCTCGCAAAGGAGCAGGAAATCACCTCCCTCAACGTGCAAGTCGCGCGCCTCGACGGCGAACTCGGGGCCGCCGAAGACAAGCTCGCCCAGGCCAAGTCTGCCCAGGAGGACGGCGAGCATTCGAAGACCACCAACGACAGTCTCGCCCGCAAGATTGTGCTGTTGGAAGAGGAGCTCGACGCAGCCGAGAAGAACGTCAAGGAGACGATGGAAAAGTGCGTCTTGTTCGCCGTCTTGTCTTCGCCCCTTCTGTCGCTCATCGCGTTCTAGACTGCGGCAGGTCGACGTCAAGGCCGAGCACTTTGAGCGCCAGGTTAACCGAGCAGAACAGGAACGTGACCAGTGGGAGGTAAAATATGAGGTATGCCCCGCCCATGTTCATCCAATCCCATGTCATCTCACCATCCCTCCAGGAAGCGCAGCGCAAGTACAAGGAAGCGCAAGCCGAACTGGACGAGCTTTTGAAGAGCATGGAAGGCATCTAAACACTAGTCGTTTTCCCCATCTACTTCTCTCACTTTCCCAAGAACTCGTAGTTGGGTCATCTGTGGCGATCTCACAACTTGTACACCTACTTCCCCATCCGTTCACACCCTCTTTAGCTTACTCTCATTGAATTACAATAAAGTCTTATTCGCCGAGCATCCAGTCAAACCTGCGTCTCAATTCCTTGTGGTAGTGAATACATAGTCAATGACGAACACTATGCGCCGCTAGGAATACAACTACTCGTGGAAAGTGAGCGAAACCGAGTTGACACAGTGACGCTCATCGGCTGCACACCGACCTCGTCAGTCAGTGGGACAAGATAAAAAAACGGTCATACTGGGTGTAGGAAACCCTTCGCCCTTGAAAACATGCCCCAAATGCCCTCCACAGGCAGTGCAAACGATCTCTGTTCTGACCACGCCATGGGTCCGATCCTCATGGCGGCTTACCGTGCCAGGGATGGCTACGATCTTACAGTGAGCGGCCGGCCACGACGGACAGTCATAGCGAGCGTTACCATCAAAGAACGCAGGCCATCCACAGCCACTCTTGAACTTGGTGTCGCTCTTGTAGAGCGGCGTCCCGCAGCCAGCGCAGGCGTAGACCCCTTGCTCGCTGTGGTTCTCGTACTTGCCAGTCCCCGAAGGCTCCGTTCCTTTCTGACGCAGGATCCTAAACTGTACGTTTCGGAAATTTGTTCAGCTTCGATGCCATCGTGCCCGGAACAAGGTCGAGGAACAGACCTGCTCACGAGTGAGTATCGCATGCCACTCGGACTCGGACTTTGTCTTTGATTCGGCCATTCTCGTGGCAGAGTGGTGAAACGGATGCAACTGAGGAGCGAGAAGGCGGTGTCTGGAGCGACAGCTGAGTGTGACCAGTGTGCGCCGTAGAAAGGTGGGCATCATCGATTATATCATTGCCCGGAGGCCACGGCTGAAAGCTCAGCTTTCCTAATAAGGAAGGTAGTGTTCAGCAGGAACTGAACCCCACACCCCATACTCGTGAGCGACTTACGTGAGCGAGCGTGCCGGTGGTCCACTGTGAAACTTGATGAAGGTTCTAGCTAGTTTCATGATTCCTCACATATACTTGGCAGGGCGAATGGACGGCCGAGTGCGGCCACGCTTCCACCGCGTTTTGCAAACAACTTGAACAGACGCCGAGTATGAGGCATTCCACTTTCCTCCTTTTAACAAGTTCGCAGCACACCGTGTCCGAAGATGCAGTCCAACAAGTACCTATCCTGCTGTTTTCCTCATTCAGCACTGGTCTGGCCGTCGCGCCCACTGGCAAGCTTTGCGGCGAGACACGTGCCAGTGCTTACCAGAGCGATGTGACGCCATCTTCCAGGTAGACATACATATTCAATAGCACCTCATAACCCCAATGAGTGTTCCATCATCAATTGGCCGACGGCCGCGCTAGCCCTCACCGTACTACGGGAGCATCGCGGAAAAAACAGAAGCATTATAATCCTTTTCTAACCCTTTTCTTCGAAATGATGAATTGATTATAAAGCCTTATAATGGTGTCTGTGGGATTGTAACGCTTCTGTTTTTCTGTGATGCGCTCGCCGCGCTCAGCTTACTCAGGCTGTGTAAGAGCCTATCATCTAAGTATCATCCCATCTTTCCCATGCAATCCATGCAGCACATAAGTAGCTTACTTGATCCTACTCACGACCAGACACTTCCACCATGCCGTTGGGCGAAGAACAACGTAGGGCATTGTCAGACCTGCGCGCCGTGTTTGCCGGCATACAGATTCCTCTCGGCAGCCCCACACCTTTTGACGAGCGCGCTCGTCTTCCGACGAACGACGTACCAGATGATGTCACTGTGTGCATCGAGATAGCGCCACCGCTGTCCACTCCCTTCCCCCTCCTCGACGACAGCGCGTTGAAGGCGCCCGAGCGCGTGCCAGTCTTTTATTATTCCCTCCGCAGCCAGGACATCACTTCGAACGCGCTCGAGAAGACCAAGGTCTTCTTCTTCGTCCACGGCGGTGGAAACCTGGATGGCCACCCCGCGGACCTTCGCTACCTCCAAACGTTCGCCGCGATGCTCCGTGCAGCTGCTACCGACACGGGGGGCTCGACCCCGTGCACGATCATCGCGCCGAGCTACCGCCTCGCCAGAGTCCCCGAAAACACGTTTCCGGCCGCTCTGCAAGACATCTTGGCCGCCTATGACTTTGTGCTCAGCCAAGGATACAAGCCAGCGAACATCGTCGTCGCAGGCGACAGCTCTGGGGGCAATCACGGTAAGCATTCTGAACGCTTGTCCAACGTGGGTTTGTTGACAAGTTCCCCCTTCACAGCGGTGGTATTGACGCACCTGGTATTGCAGTCCCATCGGTCACTGCCTGGCGGGGTCGCTCTCCTTGCTCCTGCCGCCACGCAGGTATATGACAATCTCAGCGAGCATGCCCGAGCACAAGCCGGCACCGACCTTCTCCCGCTATCCATGTACCAACTCGGGACGACAGCCTACGTTGGTGAATCGGGTCTTGCGCTCACCGACCCGTTAGTGTCGGGGTCTTTCATCACCTTTACGGAATCGTGGCCAAGAACGCTGATCTTGGTCGGGACAGCCGACCAGTTGATCGATGCGTCTCGGGAGCTAGAGAAGCGTTTGACGGCTTTGAAGCGGCCTGTCGAGCTTGTCGAATACGACGAGCTGCCACACGGATGGTGGCTGTTTCCTTCCATCTTCCCGGAGGAGACTCGGGATGCTGTGCAGCGCATCTCACGATTCGCTCTCGGCTAGGCAAGACGAATAAATTCGGAACAAGCACGATTTTGACGCAAATATACGTAGCACCTGGCCTACTGGGTAGAGGTCGAATCAGGATGGGATACGAATTTGGAGTTTACCAAACCGAGAACCTCCGAGTCAGCGGTATTCGCCGATCGGAATGTATGACTAGAACACCCTTCTCCCGGTCATTTCGTCACCGCTCTAAAGGAGATATGGTATCGCCTTGATCTGTTTGTACGACCGCGATGAGCACGTTGGCCGGGGCCCAGCCTGAATCAACGCACTTGACGGTGCCAAAACGAATCCCCCCGGCAAGCTGAGACTGCTGAGTCAAAGTTTTCTGTCAGCGGCTTATTAGGAATTATCCAAAACGGAGTCATCCAAATCGTTGTTCTCCGATGCAGCGGGTGATAAGATGCTTCACATAAAAGGTACGCTAGTGAACGAGCATCGACACGATTCAGACCACCACCATGGCGCCACTCACAGACGAACAACGGAACGCGACAGCACAAGCACGCGCCATCCTCAGCAGCTCACCGCTACCATACGGTACTGCCGAGTCCGTAGATCAGCGCGCTCGGCTCCCAGATCCGGCACACATCCCTGCAGACGTGACAGTCCATGTCGAGATCGCACCCCCCTCCCCTCATCCATTTCCCATCCTCGACAGCAGCGTGCTCAAGAAACCAGAGCGCGTCCCTGTCTATTTCTACGCCCTCCGCAGTGATCAGGCCGAACCTGAGGTCGCGAACACGCACGTCATCTTCTTCATCCACGGTGGGGGAAATGTTGTTGGCCACCCTACCAACGGAGACTTCGTCCACTTTTATATCCAGTTGCTCCGGGCAGTCGCCTCGCGCTCTGAGGGCCCGAGCAAGTGTGTCCTCATCGCCCCAAGCTACCGTCTCGCTACTGTCCCTGAGAATGCCTTTCCCGCCGCACTCCAGGACCTTGTGGCCGCATACGACTATGTCCTCGAAAAGGGGTATCAAGCGTCTAATATCGTTATCGCCGGAGACAGTGCCGGAGGGAACCATGGTCAGTCTGCTCGCTCTGTCGTCAGCACACTAACAAACATCGGGACAGCGGTCGTATTGACCCACATTGTCTCGCAATCCAACCGACCATTACCTCGTGGGGTCATCCCCATCGCACCTGGTTCGATCCTGGAGTGGGATAAACAGAGCGAGCTGGCCAAGGCGAACGGAAACACTGATATCCTCACCCCATCCATATTAGAAACGTTTTCAAGCGCGTACGTTGGTGGTTCAGGGTTTACAAGGACAGATCCACTTGTGTCTGGGGCTTTCGTCCCCTTCACAACGTCCTGGCCCAAGACGTTGATCCTGGTTGGCACCGGGGACGCACTCATTGACATGTCGCATCAAATAGGAAAGCGGCTCGCAGCCCTAAACGCTCCGGTCGAACTCGTCGAATACGACGAACGTCCACACGGGTGGTGGACGATGCCAGACGTTTTCCCAGAGGAATGTCAGGATGCGGCGCGGAGAATCGCCCTATTCACACTCGAACCGCCATCAGGACGAGTCTAGAATAGGCTTAAATGTACTGCATTCACTTGTCATTGGGGGACTCGTTAGGTAGTCATAGACGAGAATCCTCTAGTTGGAAGCCTTTCAACCAGAGGATTCCCGTCTATTGGGCCGCTTCAGGCTAACCGAAATATCATCTGGCAGAACGGTCGTCAGGGCCTTGAGACCCGTCGCTGAATGGAGGAGGCTATGTCCGGTCACTAAGGTAGTTTAAGAGGTCAGCTTGCAAAGGCCCAATGACCCCACCGTGTTTTCTGGTTGGTACTAGTATCTGTTGCCCACGAGGAAAGCCAGGCGGGATCATTGACATCCTCTATCATAGAGGTGATGTTCGATCTCCGCCGATTTGTCTAACCCTAACCCTGTCAATGCCTGTGATGTGTATATAATATCTAAGCGGAGATCGAATGATGTCGGACTTGGAATGGGAATAGGCCTCGTCGGGCCGTAGATCTACGAACTCGGACTCGGCGCGTGCAAGCAGATGCGACACTGGTCCGTATCGAGAGCGCCTTCTCTCAGTCGTTTCGACAATGGTCACCGCCAGCTGACTTGAACGTCTAGTGGAGGTACGGCATCATCTTGTGGCCTAGCCTGAACCAACGGACTCATTTAGGTGGCATCGGTCAGTCCATCTGACCCAGGAAGCCGACACATTTTGTCGTTTGCTGCCTATCTGGAGTCACCCAAAACGGAGTCTTACGCAGCTCAGTCGTCATCCTCCGATGCAGCGCGCGACAGGAATCGTTTCTGAAACGGGACACACATAAAACCACGCCAGTAAACGGGCATCGACACGACTACCACCATCATGCCACTCACAGACGAACAACAGAACGCGATAGCACAAGCGCGCGCCTTCCTCACCAGCTTGCTGATACCATACGGTACTGCCGAGTCCGTAGATCAGCGCGCTCGGCTCCCAGATCCCGCACATGTCCCTGCAGACGTGACAGTCCATGTTGCGATCGCGCCTCCTTGCCCTCATCCACCTGCACTCCTCGATAGCAGCATACTCAGGAAGCCAGAGCGCGTTCCTGTCTATTTCTATGCCCTCCGCAGTGATCGGGCCGAGCCAGAGGCCGCGGACACACGGGTCATTTTCCTGATCCATGGCGGAGGAAATGTCATTGGCCACCCCAGCAATGAGGACTTCATCCCCTTCTATTCCCAGCTGCTCCGTGCAGTCGCCTCGCGCTCTGGGGACCCGAGCAAGTGCGTCCTCATCGCCCCGAGCTACCGTCTCGCCACAATCCCTGAGAATGCATTTCCCGCCGCACTCCAGGATCTCGTTGCTGCATACGACTACGTCCTCGGGAGGGGGTACCAACCGTCTAATATCGTTATTACGGGGGACAGTGCTGGAGGGAACCACGGTAAGTCTGCTCGCTCTGTCGTCATTACACTGACAAACATCGGGGCAGCGGTCGTATTGACCCACCTCGTCCTACAATCCCACAGACCATCACCGCGTGGGGTCGTCTCTATCGCACCAACCGCGATCCTGGATTATGATAGGCCGAGCGAGCGAGCCAAGGCAAATTCGAACACTGACATTCTCACCATAACCAAGCTGGAGGAATTCGCGAGGAACTACGTAGGCGATTCCGGGTTTACACGGTCGGATCCACTCGTGTCGGGGGCTTTTGTCCCCTTCACAACGTCTTGGCCTGAAACATTGATCCTGGTTGGGTCCGGAGACGTGCTGATCGACTCGGCCCGTGAACTGGGGAAACGGCTTATAGCTTTAAATCTTCCAGTAAAGCTCATCGAATACGACGAGCATCCACACGGGTGGTGGATAATGTCACCGGCTTTTTCAGAGGTTCTCCGGGATACGGTACAAAGAGTCGCATGGCTTGTTCTCGAATTGCCATTAGCATCACTCTAGGATAGTTTCAATGCTGTGTCCTTGGAAACCACCCGCGAGGGCGGACACACTGAAGGACACTCGGGCAGAACCGGAACGTGTACGAGCGTAGTGTTTGTGAGAAGCAGCGGGAACAAAGATGGGGGAGCTCATGGTATCGTATATATGTGCGTACTGTCTAGGAGGACGATCGATGTCGCCAATATTTGTGCGTGCCAACTTGAATGCCGTGCGTGACGTCGTGTCACTGAAACAGTTAGCCCAGTGACGATACCACATTTTCTGGGTGGTATCTACCATGTATGAGGGTAGTCATGCAGCCTAATTGATAGATACCTCGCGGCGCGAGTCCAAACCACTCACGAGAAGAGGTGCCTGTGTGGTCACTACTAGCGAACCTTGTGGTATTCGCAGATTTATCTAACCCTAACCCTTTCTGTGATTTGCATATATAAGCGGAGATCGAATATTACGAAGTTGGACTTGGATCAACTGTTGACAAGTTCATCAACTAGTGCGCGACCAGTACGAGTAAGTATGCTACAGTTGGGCCGTGTGCATTCTACACGGGGGTATAGTGACCCACTGGAATATAACTATGGATACAAGAAAAGATCGGTCGTTCCTTTCGCCGGGTCACGGACCGACTCGACTCGGATTCGGCATGTGCATGGCAGATGCGATAGCCCGCGTCGAGATCGCCTCCCTCTTCCTCTCCTCGACGGCAGTGTGTCAAAGCGCGTCCCTGTCAATTGCTACCACTGATAATTTCACCATACTCATGTTGGAGGACGATGCGAGACGTTTGTCGGTGAGCCCGGGATCGCGCGGACAGGTCCGGAGGCTTTTATTCTCTTTACAGCCCTCCGGCCCAAGACCCTGGTACTGGTTGGCTACGGGATCGTGTTTCTTGCCGCGTCGCCAGAGACGGAGCAACGGCTTCTCAACCTAAATGTTCCAGGTCAAATCCGTTGAACTTTGTAACAGAACCGCAAATACTCACCCGGTGCTCTTCAGAACGCACGTTGACGCTATCGTCACACCAAGACTTGGCTCGACCAGCGAGCGAGGAGTCCTTGGCCATTGCAACTTCTCCGACCAGGACGGATGCACCGTACCCTGCGGAACTGGATGCGACGACACAACCCCCACACGCAAGGAATCCAGGAGTGATCATACGTGAGATATCGGACAAGGTAGACATCCAGGCCATGGTTGGTGGGTTGAGAGGCATCACAATGTTCTCCCCCCCAACTTATATACTCATCACGACTTAGAAAGGAATAGGACGAAGCCTTTGCCTGCGAGGCGGCGTTTTCTCCAATCTGAAACACGCTGATGGATCTTGAGATTTCCGCAGAGCTGCATGCATGCTCGGAGCACGGGGGCGGTACAGCCAAAGAATATTAAGATGGCACGGGCCTGAGCAATTCTACGCTGAAACGCTTGATTATGAGCAGCAAACAAGGACTGATTTAATGATAAACAAACGCGGACATTTGGTTCTATTGGATCACAGCATTCAACCACGGAACCTGTAGCCGTTGAGTCTACCGAAGTTTCAAGTTTCCGGGCACGTTCTACGTTCATATAACGGGTGCTGTGCCATCAAGTAAGCAAAACATGGATCTGATATCGGGAAGTAAGTACGCCTACTGGCGACTGTATACTATGTATTCGGCACGCTTAACTTCAAGTTGACAGCGGCGCGTGGCCACGAATCGACCCGATTTTCTGAGAACACAGCATCATGCCAAGCAGAAGGATCCTCGACACTAACAATAGCTTGCTGCAGCCGTCACCACAACCCTGAGGCTTGACAGGAATGAAACCGCTTTCTTATCCAAGGGACAATAGGAATTTACGCAATTCCCTCAGCCGGGTCGGGATAGTCTCAAAAGGCCATTCATAAAGCACAAGCGGGCACGCGAGCTTGTCGACAATCACATCCACCATGCCACTCACCGACGAACAACGAGATGCCAACGGCACGACCACGCGCCTACATGGGCACGTTATCGTTTTCACCGGGCACCGCCTAATCCATGGATCAGTGTGCTCGACTCCCAGATCTGACACGTGTCCCTCAAGAAGCCAGAGGATGTCCCTGTCTGCTCCTATGCCCTTCACGGTGACCGGCTCCAACCACGGGTCACGGACATGCACATTATTTTCTTCATGCACGGCGGAACAAACGTTTCTGGCCATCCTGCCGACCAGAAGTACATCTGACTCCATACCCGATTTCCCCGTGCCGTCACCTCGTACAAGTGTGTCTTCATCGCCCCGAGCTACCGCCTCGCTACTGTCCTCGAGAATGTCTTTCCCGCCACACTCCGAGTCCAGGATCTTGTGGTGCATACGACCATGTCCTCGATAAGGGTGCCAACCGTCTAATATCGTCATCGCAGGGGACAGTACTGGGGGGAATCATAGTCGGCCACCTCACTCTCTCGCGAACACACTGACAAACATCAGGACAGTGGCTATACTGACCCACTTCATTTTACAATCTAACAGACCACTACCTCGTGGGAGTCGTGGGATCGTCCCATCGCATCAGGTACGGTCCTAGATCGCAATCAACCGAGCGAGCAAGTCAGGGCGAGTGCAAGCACCGACACTCCCACCGTGCCTTTTGATCAAGGAGCTTGGAAGAATAATGTTGGTAATTCGGGATTTGCGTGGACAGATCTACTCGCCTCGGGGGCTTTCGTCCCATTTATAGCGTCCTGGCCCAAGGCGCTGATCCTGATTGGCTCCGGGGATGTGCTTATCGGCAGGTCGCGCGAAATACAAGAGCGGCTCTTGGTCCTGAATTTTGCGGTTAAACTCGTCAAGTACGACAATCCGACTGATCAAAAGCACACAGGAGTGGATACCACGGCGTGCCCAAGAATGCCGGTACACCCACCCCACCCCTCTCCCTCCCTCGAAGCCTGCACCCCAGGTGCACGGAGGTGCACGGTCCTCTCCCTCCAACGCCCCGTGGGGCCCACCAGCCGTGCACGCACGGCCCCATTACTCGCACCATGTCTTTTCTTCTGCTCCCGCTGTGTCTCGCAAAGCATGTAAATAAACATAGACTTAGACAAACGTCCACATGGATGGTGTGTCATGCCGGATTGTTTTCTGGAGGACATCCGAGTTAGCGCCCGTGCACCGCAGAATCGGTAACACCGACAGCGCGACTGTCTGATACTACCCAGGAACGGAAAATATTCCAGCGCATCTTATCATTCCCGTGCCGCTAAATTTGGTGGGTAGACGTGGGCTTGGGATGTCAAATGAGATTTTCGTCACCCAGTTGCCTCTGAGATCACCGGCTGTTCACTTGACTGCAACAGGTAAGCTACGATTTCGAATTTGGGCTTCACTGACCATGGTCGGGTAGTGGAAGGGATGGTGTTCTCCGCACCATGCGGACGGAGGTTCTGCGCCGACGGTCGCCGGGGATGACAGCGGTTGCATTAGCGGTGAGTTCTGGGAAGACTGCACAGTCTTTATCCGCTGCAAGTGTAGACCGTGACGAACTTGGAACAGAATGGAAGGCAGAACCCAAGTGCCACGGGGAGCTCCTATAGCGATATGATAGTACCGAACTTGCTCATCACCGGGAGCCTTCCCTGTGGGACCAACACCAAACTCGCGACTACTCCCGTACAGCACCCAGCCTTCCCGGAACCCGGGACACGCATGTGAGCAAGATTCTGCCCGAGCATCATGCATGAACGTTGATGCAGCAGATATATATCCCGATATGGCATTGGTTACTAGTCTCACCCTACCTTCGTCCCTCACATCCGGTCGTAATATCAGAACGAACCGGAGAAATGATTATACCTACTTGGCACTGCACTGCACCATTTCCAGGGTGCTGAACGGAAGATATAAGTATCGCTACCACGACATGTATAGCGTACTGGCGATTTTACACTACGCTTACCTGCTTCCAATTGCTGTCATGACTTCTGCCTTGCAGTCCGCCCTGGAGCTGCTTCAGTCCAACAATTACGTGTCCGGTACGTCCACTCATCGTTGAACTTGCACGCGGTTACTAATCTTACCAACGAATACAGTCATGATGGTTAGTGCGGTGGGATACGACTATAGTACGTTATACATTCCCTCTTCCTCACCTTTACGTCTGAAATAACCATTATCATCTAGTCCTCACATTTTCGAGTGAGGTATTTCGTTTCACCCACGCCACCCGTTCATCTTCTGACAATCCTGAAAGGTAGACCACGTTTGGGTACGAAGGCGACACATACTCTTCCGGTACCATGTTGCTGACATCACATAGCGTAGAAATTGGACATGGGGGTCCACATTATTTGTCCTTGTATGCACGAGACCCGACGGGCACTCTTGACTGCCTGTTGTGTTCCGACTAACGACTGTCGTAGGTGCGGTATGCTGGTATATGTTGGATCGTGTAAGTTGCAATCACTTGCACTGGACAAGCGTTGACTTCGATCCAATCTTCAAGCTCCAATGCACTCTGTGAGCGCAGCGCCTGAACTAAGATGGGTGATTAGACTGATCCTAGGCATCTGTCATATTCGCAGTTGCGACTTCCTTCGTGCCCGGTCCTATTAAAGTCGGTTTCTCTACTTTGCACCCGATTTTCTGGTATGCTAAGGGACGTGCTCTAACAGATGTATGGATATGAATTCCCGGATGAAACAAATGATGACACTGACGGTTGAACAGGTGTACGTGCACCACTTCAACATCTATGATACCAAAGAGACAGCGTGAGAGCATAATATTTGAAAGGCACCGCACTCTACCTGTTCCAAGAGTGGACGTTTCCAGTGTTTTTTGCTGCTGCTGATCGTGAGCTTCCGTCATGATACCTGAGTTTGATTCCTCTCAACGGAACTTTCATAACAGTAATGATGATTCTGCGTGTGTGTGCAATGTGGAATCAATCCAAGAAGATCCTTTACTTCCTGCTGTTCATCCATGTCGCACAAATGGTCATTTTAATTGTTGTGGGAGCGATATACAATAATCCCAATACCTATTTGTCAGGTATGTCCCGACTCCTTGGATAGATTGGAGAATCAGCCTGGTGACCCTCCTCTTTGAACCCTTTCGTATCCAATTTCTCAGTTTCAGTGGTCCAAATACAAGATCTTGCTTACTGCGACGCTGCATTGAGCGTTCCATGGTCGCTCTATGCTTATGTTAGAACACTTCCGCGATTCGTCCTCAGCATTTTGCTCTTTATTCTCGCTCTTGTCCCGGCCATAAAGGAGTCCATCGAGATGTATAAAATGACGAGGCAATGGGAGCCTAATCGATATATCAAACTCCTTGTCAAGGATGGCATCCTCTACTTCCTGGTGTATGACCCTCCCCCTCCATCCCTCATCCACACCCCGTCTATTTTCTGTTCTCGCTCCTCGAGAGGAAAAGTCTAACTCTTACCGTTTTTCTAGGCAGCTGCTCTACAATATCAATGTCATTGCGGAAAACGAGATGATGTTTAGCAGCCTTATTATGGTCTTCCTTGTTCCGATTTCGTTCACACTTCTATCCCTCATCATGCCTCGGTTCATCATCAACATACGGGAGCTGCATAGCCGTGGTCCTGGTGGCGATTTAGGTGATATTGATAGCGGCTTCGGGATAAGGTCCCGGAGTCAGAATGCCAGTCAAGCCTGGAGGACCGTACCTACGATCGCGTTCGCAGAGGTCGCACTGAAGCCGGAGGAAATCGTAGACGGAACTGCGGAGGACACAGAGAGTATTCGATTAGAAGTTCTTGGGGATAGTGTACATCAGGTTTAAACGAGGGTCAAGTAAGTTCGTTGAGCGGGTGCGAGTGCTGAACGGTTCGACAAAATTCTCGCAATGATTTGTGCCCATGTACCCGGAACCGGACAGCCTCTTACTGGACTTGTTCTAGAATTATCGTCAGCATGATCGTGTAGCATCAGGTTCAATGGCGTTGCTAAGGTTCGCACGTTTCACGACGCGTCCCGCTCGCCAAAGTAGACGCGTGTTATCACAGGGTAGCCGCAATATACCGTAACTATATGGATGTATGACTATCTTACCACATAAGTCCATATATATAAGCGCGAACTATACTACTTGGGGCAATATCATTGTCTATGGCAACAGGATCTGGAGACAAGCAGGGAGATTCAGTAACCGGGTTGGATCCAGGAATACACAACGACTCACCGCCATAAGTACGATGGCTACGACGAATACGATAATGAGCATCAAGCATGCAGCACGACGACCAGCCTTTCGCTGGTGTTCTGACGCGGTAGCGAGCTCGTCGGCAGCACCCCGAGTATCAGAGGCTATCGAGTAAATGTTTGACTCGATGTTGTCTAGAATTCCAGCTCAGTTTTCAACAAGGGCGAGACAAGCATGCCGCGAGCACGACGCACCGAGCATGCCACCCTGCTGGCTGACTAGAGTACCGAGGTCACGGAATATTTCCGACAGCTCGTGAATGCCTGTCTCAATTTCCTGTATCTCGACTTCTCGTTCCTGAATCAACGACTCTTGGTACGCAAGTTCATGGGGGGACAGTTGGGACTGAAGTAACTGCGCCTGTTGCTGCTGCGGGGTGGGAGAGGTTTCCCTTGACGAAGTGAGGGAGACAAAGGGAATGGAACAAGGAACCCTTACGAAAGGTGAGAGCGGTTGTCTTCCACGGCGAGCTTGACGCCTTCGACTACCGTTCGCTGTCGCTCTGCGCTTAGCTGCTGCGCGCGCTGGAATCCAACGAGAGACTGTTGGAGATCGTGCGAGGTTTTCTGCAACGACGCCTTCTGATGGGGCTGAGGGATGAACTGAGTCCCGAATGCGACGATGAACCGTTAGACGTCACAACTCACGCCCGAGGCTGGTATAGAGGAAAGCTTCTTGAGATCCTCGGACCCCCGTTTAGCCATAGCTCTCGTTGTTTCGGTGAGGTCATGGCTAGCATATAATTCTTGAGAATATTTGACGTTACGAGGACAAGTCAAAAGTGGCGCACAGCTGTTTGCGAAGGAAAGAAGAGTCCTTCGTGGTGCCGAGTTGGTCTACCAACTTCAGAATTCCCTGAACATTGCTATTGATCTTGAACACCTGGAGGGACAGGGAAGACTGTAAGGACGCAAAGGTGGTGTCTTCTCGTGGCTGGGGGGTGTTGCTACTCTGATAGGCCGGACGGGAATAGCCAGTCTCGGTATCTTGAAAGCTCATGATGAAGGACGGCAGTGGTTACCGCGCGGCTTGGCAGCAATTCGGACCACTGTCACGGTCACGTGAGAGATATGGGTAGCCACTGGTCAAGTAAGGTAGCTAGTAGCTACTGCCGGGATCAGTAGTACTCACCAACCCCTTGGACGGCCCGAATCGTGTTTTCAGCACACCAATGCGACGAACTTCTCTAGTGCGTGAGCGCCACACCCAAGATCACCACCGCAAGCACAACTGCTGGCAGTTGTGTCAACGCCACCAGTAGGTCGGTTGCTGTCGGACTCTATCTCAGATGGTGAGAGTCCAGAGTCAAGTCGAGCACTCCATCGTCGTGGGTCACACGGTTGTTCTGAGCAGCATGCATCCCACAGAGTGAAACCTGTCAGCGGCATTGGGCAGAGAGAGGAATCATGTTCATTAATCTTCTGGACTTGTTTCAACAGGCTCAGAAGAGATACAGCTCGCACTACCCTTCTCACCTGCGGCGATCAGCCTATAGAAACACCGCGCCCGTGGATAGAACCTGTCGTACATGTTTCTCGTAACTATGATGCGGGCTGTCCCGGTCGTATGTACGGTGAGTATTTATGCTGCACCCAAAAAGCAACCCCCGAACGTCTCCCACAGAGGATGCTCCCAGGGACACTTGGTTCCCATGGATGACAAGGTTGCTCCACCTTTCTACCGCAGGGGCGCCGCAGCAGTCCGAGAATAGGTTGAAACGCCATGTCCAGTCGTTAAGGTTCCTGGCCCTTGACAGCGCCCGCACGCAACCGGGCGGGTTGTCGTGATCATGCCATCGCTATAAATGAAGACCCACCCAGATTCAGCCGCAGCCAGTACGCAACACGTTCCTCGATGCCACTGACTGACAAGCAGCGGAATGCGCTCCCGGCCCTGCGTGCCCGATTTGGGGGTGCACTCGTGCCGTCAGGCATTGCCGAGTCTGTAGACAAGCGTGCTCGACTGCCAGACCTGACGAACGTACCAGCGGATGTGACAGTCCGTGTCGAAATCGCACCTCCCTCCCCTCATCTCCCTCCCCCTCTCCTCGATGGCATCCCGCTCAGGAAGCCCGAGCGCGTCCCCGTCTATTTCTACGGCCTCCGAAATGATCGGCCGGAATCGGACGTTGTGAACACCCACGTCATCTTCTTCATCCACGGCGGGGCAAACATTCTTGGCCACCCCACCGAAGCGCCCTTTATCCACTTGTTTGCCCAGCTGCTCCGTGCCGTTGCCGAGCGCTCTGGGGATGCAAGCAAGTGTGTCCTCGTCGCACCGAGCTACCGTCTGGCTGCCGTCCCTGAGAATGCATTTCCTGCCGGAGTGCAGGACGTCGTGGCCGCTTACGACCACGTCCTCGGCAAGGGATACAAAGCGTCCAATATCGTCATTGCGGGGGACAGTGCAGGGGGAAACAACGGTCAGTCCGTCCGCGTGTTCCTCCGTCCACACCGCTGACAGACGTTGCGGTGTTAGCGCTCGTGCTGACCTACCTTGCTCTCAAGTCCGACCGCCTATCGCCTCACGGTGTCGTCGTCATCGCACCCTCCGCGATCTGGGTGTACGAGCGGATGAGCGAGCACGCCAAGAGGCTAGTCAGCGTCGATGTTATCGACATAGTCCAAACCCCCCAGTTGGCGAAAACGTACCTCGGTGATTCGGAGGTTGACCCCGCGCATCCGCTCGTCTCAGGGGCTTTTATCCCCTTTGACGCGTCTTGGCCAAAGACGCTAATCCTGGTCGGCACCTCGGACCAGCTGATCGACGCGTCCTTCGAGCTGAAAAAGCGCCTGACAGATATAAAGAGACCAGTCGAGCTCGTCGAATACGACGAACGCCCACATTCATGGTGGGCTTTGCCACACTTGTTTTCAGAGGATATCCAAGATGCGGCACAGAGAATCGCCCAATTTGTTCTCTACTAGGTTCGCTGGTGGACGGACGGCTGCTTCTGCTCCTTCCGAGTCAAGTAGTGCTTGTACTTCTGACTGCATTGTAAAACTATACATGTACATGTCCAAACATTCAATCAACGTTTAAGTATATGATCAGTTAACCGTAATCCAGCTAGTCAAGATGCGCACCAAAACACGGCTGAACCTGGATTAACGAAAACTAGGCCGTAAAACGCCGCGACGGACCCGGGAGGAATGCTGTACAGAAAACAAGGGCAAAAGGACCAACAAAGAAAAGGAAAGGGAGAATGAGCACAAGTGCTATGGTATCCAAAAGTATTGCAGGGTCGAAGTCAGATCTGATGTGCCATACGTTAAAGGAAAGCTAAATAGCCATGACCTGGATATCCATCCATGTTTGCGAGGCCGAAATAGTGTGAAGTCCGGGTGTCAATGAGCAAGGAGCAGTGACACATATTAAGCTATGGGCTAAACTATTATTGTTGCAAGGAAGATGCGGAAAAGATGCCGTAAATGGAAGGTACATATCATCAGAGGCCGCATCCACGAGTTGGCGCATGGAGAGCACCATCATGAGTAAACTTTCTCAGATTCCTTGGATTCCAATGGAGGTGGCTTTTCGCCCTCGAATGAATAATGTGCAGCAGGGGTGATATCCATCACATGCTGATCGGGTGTAACCGGTCTTGAGGCAACTAAGCCACCTGTAGATGTTGTTGCTGTGATGGAGGATACTATTTGTTGGTTGGGATAATATGACCGACGCTGCATCTTCTTAAAGTCATAGGACGTAAACCTAAAAATAAACGTTTGAGAAAGGAGGGTGTGAGAACGAGACGGGCCGTACTGGTCCTCCATTTGCCTCATTTCGGCACTTAGTGAATTGACGTCGCGGTGCTTCCGTCGCTTAGCTTTGAGGGGATTGTCTTCAAGCAAAAGCTCCTCGAGTTCATGAGAAGCATCGAAATTGGCCTTTTTGGACTGCAGGCGGGCAGGTGAGAGACGCGCGAGGAAACGAATGAGACCGAGAGATAAACGGGGGAACAAACGCACGTCGGGTATAAAGGGAGGAGGTAGCTCCTTGCTTTCCAGAGCCTGCCAGTCGATGGGTTGGAACCAAGGATATTGCTTGAGCTCATCAAGACTTTCGGGTGATTTACATGCTAGACGTTTGGCTGGATCTCTTTCCAGCAACTATGCCGACTTGAGCGAGTGTGGGAGAGGAGAAGAAGAGACTTACACTCTTGATCACCTGCATGCCTGAGCGACTACACTTTTTGTCGGCGTCCTCTGGGAATCTCAGGTTGTCCTTTGAAATGGCGTGGGTCAAGTCGCTGTTGGTCTTTCCTCTGAATGGCCGGCGACCGAAGAGGAGCTCATAGGTACAGACGCCGAGGGACCACCAGTCGATGGTGAATGTGTAACCACGCTTTGTGAGAATCTCTGGGGCCATGTAGGCCATGCTTCCTGCTACACCGTGAAGCAAGCGACGCTCGGAATAGTGGACGGCGATGTTGAAATCTGTGAGGTGGGCATGGCCACGCTCGTCAAGGAGGATGTTGTCGGGTTTGATGTCACTGAAGGAGGGTATATGCATGGAACAAAGATCGAAGAGGGGAAACGCACCGATGCATGATGTGGTTGTCATGAAGAAATGTGAGGGCAGAGGATAACTCTGCGACGTAAAATCGCACGGTCTCCTCAGACATGGTTCCTAAGCGGTCAAGATGGACTGTGGGAGAGGATGAGGAAGGGCGGGGAGAGAGGGGAAAGGACCGACAGCGCAAATCACCGCCGAGCATGAGGTCGAGGACAAAGAAACAGTTTTCATCGTCTTGGAAGGCATATCGAAGGTTGACGACAAAGGGATGATCGATCTGTGGACGGATATTATGGAATGGAGCGGCAAAGCGGGGTGGTGGGAACAAACTTCTTCGAGAAGGCGGCGTTCTTGTACGATATTGGCGACGGCCTTCATCTTGACGCACTTTGCCTTGTTGATGTACTTGAGAGCATAGAGCTCGCGGGTCTGCTTGTGCTGGACCATTCTGACCTGGCCGGGAATCAGGCGGGGGACGGATGGACGGAAGTGACGGGTACCTTTCCAAACGCGCCCTTGCCTACGCTTCGCAGGAGGACGAAATGGAAGAGGTTGACGTCGCCTTCGAAGTCGACGGGCTGCGGAATGAGGCGGGGGAGGAGGAGGAGGGGGCGGAGGACTCACAGCGGGGCGACAGCAGACGGCACCCATGAGGACGAGCGGGACGAGAGGCGAAAAAAACAAACAAACAAGACGAGACGGACAGGGTCGGGCAAGATCACGTGATGTGCAAGGAGGCGAGTGCGGATCCATGTCACGCTGGATGTGACCATGTGTGACAGGTCCGATCATCGATGTCCATGTCGTTCGCCCGTCCGCTCGTCGTGTTTGGGCCGTCCGGCGTTGGCAAGGGCACCCTCCTCACCCGCCTCCTCCGCGACTTTCCAGACAAGTTCGCGTTCAGCGTCTCCCGTACGCCCACCGCTCCCCTCCTCGCCCCCCGCCGCTCACCCAGCCCAGATACCACCCGGCAACCCCGTCCCGGCGAGACCGACGGCAGGGAGTACCATTTTGTCTCCACTGACGAGTTCAAAGCCCTCCTCGACCAACGCGCCTTTATCGAGCATGCGCAATTTTCTGCAAACTTTTACGGCACCTCCGCCCAAGCCATCCGCGACGTCCGCGAGTCGGGCAAGCGCTGCATCCTCGACATCGACTCCCAAGTACGTGTCCCGCCAGCTCCACCCCACCCCCGCTCACCCTCACCAGGGCGTCAGCCAGGTCAAGCAGACCGACTTGAACCCTGTCTACCTCTTTATCGCCCCACCCGACATGTCCACCCTCCGTTGCCGGTTGCGCGGCCGTGGCACCGACGAGGAAGAGGCCATCCAGCGGCGACTCGCTACTGCACTCGCCGAGATCGAGTTTGCGCGACAGCCTGGAACATGCGACCTTGTCATCGTCAACGGCGACCTCGAAGCAGCCTACGCGTCCTTCAAAAAGGTCGCACACGGAGAAGACGTTGAAAGCGATGCCATTCCCCCCTTGGACGATTGATCACATCAACAATTAGACTCGTCGTCGTGGTGATAGATGGTTAAGCTAGATTGACTCTATAGATAGCGATAGATATGGACTTGTATAGATCACATCCTGAATCGCAAGTACGCCATCAATACCGCAGAACATCCTGTGACTGCAGACCGTCCAAGTCAGCCAATGGCCATCGGAAACAGCGCCCTTACCAAACCCGACCAGGTATTGCAACGTGGTAGCCTTGGAGAAACAAAGTCCGTGTTTCAGCGACCCATGCTGAGCGGAAACAAGCACCACCGACCTTGGACGCCTGGATTGCCGTCCGGAGGTTCGCAATCTCCTGCTCGATCCTCGTGTCCACCTCCTTGATCTTGAGCTCTTGTCCACTGCTCTCCTCCCTCATCCGCCCCTTCTCCAGGTTCAAGTCCAACCGCACCCCCGCCTGCGTGCGCGTGATTTCCTCCCGGAGCCGCTGTTTCAGCTTCTCCATGTCGGCCTGCAGCCGATCACTGTCCGCCTTGATCATCGCCAGATCGTTCTTCTCCATCAGCTGCAGCTCCGACTTGAGCTGTGCAAAGTCTACTTGCTGGGTATATTGATGCTAGTCACGGGCGGACCCCCCACCCACTTCCCCGTCAGTCTCCGTCCGAGCCATCGGCGTCCGAGAACAGACCTTTTCTTGCTCCGCCTTGGTCACCATGTTGCTCGTCATGTTTCGGATGCTCTCGTCGATGACCTCGGCCATGGCAGACATGATCCCTTCCGCCTGTTGTCGGTTCAACCCCTCCCGCTCCAAACGCTGCACAAAGTGGTGCGTGTCAAAATGAAAATCATGGCGTGCGGCGCTCGCTCGGAATGCCCGGGTCGACAGTGGTGGTGTTACCCATGGACGTTGCAAGAACCGCGTGCGTAAAGTTGTGGACATGGCGCGTGGGAAATACTTGGCTGAACAAGCCTATGCTAACTAGGATGAACCTCGGGCGAAGTAACTTGATGATAGCCACGAACTCGAACATATCGTGGTCCTATTCGAGAACAAGTCGAGCTACTCTCTCTGCGGCATCGTGGATATCCTCCAGAAAATAATCCGGCATGAACCACCATGCGTGCGGGCGTTTGTCATACTCAACAAGTTCGACCGGAACATTCAAGTCCGAAAGCCGCGTTTGTATCTCGCGCGACGCGTCGATAAGCACGTCCCCAGAGCCGACTAAGATCAGTGTCTTGGGCCAGGACGTCGTGAAGGGGACGAAGGCCCCCGAGACGAGTGGATCTGTCCCCTCAAACCCTGAATCACCAAGGTACGCGCTTGCAACCTGTTCTAACATGGGTGGGGTGAGGACATCAGTGTTTCCATTCGCCTTGGCCAGCTCGCTCAGCTGACCCCTCTCCAAGATCGAGTCAGGTGCGATGGGGACGATCCCACGAGGTGGTGGTCTGTTGGATTGTAGGATGAGGTGGGTCAGTATGACCGCTGTCCTGATGTTTGTCACCGTGTTCGCGAGAGAGTGAGGTGGCCGACCATGATTCCCCCCGGCACTGTCCCCTGCGATGACGATATTAGACGCCTGGTACCCCTTTTCGAGGACATAGTCGTATGCAGCGACAAGATCCTGGAGCGCGGCAGGGAAAGTATTCTCAGGAACAGTAGCGAGACGGTAGCTTGGGGCGATGAGGACACACTTGCTCGCGTCCCCAGAGTACGAGGCGACGGCACGGAGCAACTGGGTGTGAACGTGGATGTACTCCTCGTCGGTGGGGTGACCCCAGACATTTCCCCCACCATGGATGAAGATGATGGCGCGCGTATCCGCAACCTCCTCGGCCCGGTCGCTGCGAAGGGCATAGAAGTAGACAGGGACGCGCTCTGGTGTCTTGAGCGCACTGCTATCAACGAGAGGGAGCGGGTACGGGGAGGTCTCGACGTAGACTGCCACATCCTTTGGGACGCGCGCCGGATCCGGGAGTTGAGCACGCTGATCTGGAGACTTGGCTGTGCAGGGCTGAGATCCCAGCATGACGTAGGCGCGAAATGCTGCTATTGCGTTCTGCTGTTCGTAGGTGAGTGGCATGATCATTGAGTGTGATTGACAATGCTTGCGTGCCCGCCTGTGCTTCATGAAGGCCCCAGTGGGAACGCGCCGAGGGATTCGCGTGGTCTGCTGCTATACTTGGGTAAGAGGGGTTTCATTAACATTCTCGTCGAGCTGTGGTGACGGCTGCAACAGTCCAACTACAGTCGACTCCCTTACAGTGGCATGCTCAAGCCGTAACACGTAAGGTAGATGATAACCCGTAGTAACTCCCTCCAAGCGCGTGCTTTCACCAAGGTATGCGTTATGAGAGTTTGTGTCGAGGACCCTCTCCGGCTGCAAGTTCTATCAGGAGCCGCTGTCAGATTGCCGGCGCGAAGCGCTGGCCACCATCACCCAAGCTAAGCGTGATACTTAGCATACAGTCGTACTTACCCGCTAGATCTCAGATCAGCGGCCCATCCTTTGTTTGCTCGACAGCACGGCGTCCACGCACAACACGACCGATGTCAGGCGCCTGAAATATCGACAAATTAAATGGTATTGACTCCTGAATGCACCGACGGAATCAAATGTCAGCATTTTTTCGTAGAGAACGCAGTCCTTCTTAGTTGCCTACAGTCGGGTGTTTCAGCGTAGAATTGCACAGGCTCGCCTTTGTTCTGGCTCACCTCACATTCTTCGGTTGCATCACAATATATTCGCCGCTTTGGGCCCATCTCAAATCCATTTTTTTCGGCTGCACGGTTTCCTAAACGATGTGTTTCAAATGAATGTCTTCCTTGGCTCATTTCCCAGGTCGAGACGAGTGTATAAATCGGGGCGAGAGCGAGCTACATCTCCCCGTCAATCATGTCCTCGACGTCCACTTTGACCGACATCGCGCTTTCCACCATTTCGGGCTTCCTGGCTTGTGGGGGTTGTGTCCTCGCGACTAGTTCCGTAGGACACGGCGCATCAGTTCGGGCGAGAGAAGACAAGGTAACCGAGAAACCCTCGCTCGACGGTCGAGCCAAACCTTGCCGTGCTTGCTGCGCCAATGTGCATTCTGAAAAGTACCAGGTTAGTATTCCCGATCTGGCGCAACGATCCCATCCACTGACAACCACCGTCTCAGTCGGGAAAATATTCTGCTGGGATGGATGGCCATACGGTGTAGGTTGGGTGCGCCACAGAAGAACAAGGCGGCCTGCCACAGAGCACTAAGGGAGGATAAAGGTCTCGTCGCGTGTAGGGCTGTGCGCCACATAACGAAGCTCCACCCAGTTCGTGAAGAGAGCCTACCCTCGTGTCTGTGGATAATAGAGAATCACCATGGTTAGGAGTACAATTCCAATTGCGAACAGAAACATACCACTAGTACCAGACAACGTCCTGACTTCTAGATGCCGCACTGACGCACAGAACGATTGGACTATCCCTTGGGTTTCCGTCGGGATCCTCGGGGGACCTGTCAGAGGAAATGGCGACTCATCCGATCCAAGTGGGTAAACGGTGAATGAAATCCCTGTACCAAACACACAATCCCATCTCGTTTTCAGCAAGCCTGAGGCCCTATATGAAAGAGCGCATGGAGGCCGGGGCGGACGATCAGCCACCGTTGCCAGAGGTCCTAACCATGCAACTTGCTCGTTCGCTTGGGTTTCTCGTCGGAGCAAGCTACACACTCGCATGATGTGTGGTACTGCAGACATGCGCTCAATCCCCTGATGTTCCGGGACAAGTGCTGTCGGGCAGAACCAGTCGGAGAGAACGGCGAGACGGTCTGCGCGTACATTCACAGCGGACGTACGAGCGCGACCGTAACCGGCTCGCGGGATGGGCTCGGATGGCATCCCGACGGGGTTTACTTGCACCTATGATGAGTGCACAGAGAACGCGGCGATGGACAGCACCGATTGTACCATTTGATGCAGTAGTGAGGTTGTGGCCGTGGCTGAGTTATAGTTGTAGTGTCGTGCGAAAGAGACCTTTGGACACGACAATGAGCTCAAACGTTGTGCATGGGCAGTCCTGGGCGAGTTCGAGCACCCCCGGCCTTGGCTCGTCGCTCACCGACACGTTCGGGCAGTCAAGAACCCACTACCAGCCAGGCTACATGATGGTAATTCTCTCCCCATCGACATCCCCGTCTCCTCACCCTCTTCCCAAGTCCGCACAACAACACAATCTACACGCACCCCAGAGCGCTCAGCATGCCGACGAGGTACCCACCGTGCAGACAAAAGCAAAGATGAACCTCGCCCTTTCTCGTGGTGGCACGTCCCACTTTGGTGCAGACTCCATGTTCGAAAGCGCGTCAGCGTCCGTCCCCGTCTTCCGCCCTTATCGACCGTAGTTGATCCCTTTGGTTTACGCAGGCAGCGGCAGGCTTTCGCAGACACAGATGCACCCCCTACAACCTCCATCAACGACGTCTTTCGCGAGTCCCCCTTTGGCGCGTCGGAGAGGGTGCCTCCAAGAGTATGTTAAACAGTACCTCGCCGTTCATCGCTCGAGACTAATTCGTGGTTTCCTGTAGGCATTCTCTCTGGACGGCCCTTCTTTTCCACCATCCTCCCGTCCATCCCGCGCGGATGCGACACCCCCCTCCACAACCCCGCTCAGCTACGTGATTGTGTTTGGATATCCACCTGACCGGTATTCCGCCACCGTCGAGTACCTCAAATCACTCGGTGCGGCCACAGAACCAGAACCCAACACGGAAATTGTCAACTGCTTTAGAATCGGGTTTAGAGATCCTGGCGAGGCTGCGCGCGTCGTTCGAAGAAACGGCGAGGTCTTGAGCGGGAGCTGGATGATTGGTGTCAAGTGGGCTGTACGTCACTTGCCCTTCCACCTCTTCGTTCTCGGCGTCTTACCCCACCTTTCCTTTCCTTTCCTCTCCCTCAGGACTCGGCAGCAGCGGCAGATCTCGGATCGTCACTGCGCGCATCCGAGTTTGCATCGTCAGCGTCGCCGTCTCAGAGTCAGTCGCAGCCATCTGCGATGGTTATCGATAGCCCGTCCCCCGCGACCGTGGTGGGCACGCCAATCAAGCTTGCACCGTCCGTCGCTGCCTTCCGCAAGGGACACGCGCCAACTGCTGCCTCTGCGCAGAAAGCAGCACCTATATCAGCCGTGCCGTCCCAGGGAGCTGGCCTCAGCAAGGGCGTGCTTGGGCAGGTAACAGACTTGTTCTTTGGATGGTAGTTTTTTTTTTTTCTCGGTTAGGTTGCCTCACTGGTGTTATGGAGTGCAAAAAGTCGACTCTGCGAGTTCTGCTCATTTTTATATAACACATCTTCCTGAAACTTCGAGATTTGCAAAGTCAATACATGTGGGTTGTGCGACGAGGTCTACTCAGTTCAAGTATGCACAATCACTGGGAGCAAATGGAAGGAGTGTATGCTCGTGATGCCCGGGGAAGAGCGAGTGCAGGTATGGTACGCCGACCACAGAAGACGGAAAAACACGAAGGGAACAGTACATTATATCGATCGACTGCACGCTATATTTCGCATGTGCGAAGACGGGAAACCCACCTAGTTTTCTTCCGACCCTGTGGAAATACGACACTGTTTTTGGCGCCTTGTATGTAGAAGGGAGAGGTCACAGAAATCACGTCTACTCAAGTTGCACACATCTTTGACGTTACTCACTTGGCAATTTCGCTCTCAGGGGGTCGGTACCCCCAAATGCACCGGACTTGCCAGTGAAGTTTCCGCCGATCGATTGACATGCGTTGTCTCGTAGTGTCATGGCGAATGTGATTAGATCGTCGGAGGACGACGAGGAAAACCTGGAGACCACCCAGGCCAATCTGGAGCGCGGACACAAAGAAAGCTACCAGTTCGAAAGCGATGTTCGAGTAATGGGTACGCTCTCCAACTCGTGCTCGTACTCGACCTCCACTCTCGGCCCCTCTATGGATCGGTTGAGCGTGAACAGGGAAACCAGGAAGAGATACAAAAAGTAGATAGAACGCACTCCCTGGCCTTTCCGATTTCTTGTGAGGAGGTGCTTTTGCGGGTGCTTTTGCCTTCCGCTTCCCCAACACGACTCTTGACCGTGAATGCAAGCGATCTTCATCTTCTTCCTCGTCGGAACCTTTGCTATCCTCCTCAGATAGCCCTCCGTCCTAAGAGTCAAAATCAGGGATGAAGACGAAATGAGCGCGGTGCCGAAACGCACCAATACATCCTCCAGATCACTCAAGTCGCTCATGTCGCTGACAAATTCGCCTTCAAACTCTTCTTCTAGTTCGTCTTCCTCGCCTTCCCCGTCTGTCTCATCATCGACCATACCCAAGTCCTCTTTCCCTTCCACTTCTTTTTCTTTCCCTCCTTTCTCTCGGTCCAGAACAGCTTGCCATACACTCTCGTTCACGTTGATCGGTGCATCGCCGTATGCTTTTGATTTCAGCCGTTCGATAAGCTCTTTCTCGATCGATTTTTCGAGATGGGCAGCGGAGAGTGCTTTGCGCTCGCGCGTCGCTTCTCTGCGGTCAAGTTTCTTCTTGACCCCGATCAACTTCGGCCTGCCACGTGGGGGGATGGTCAGTCCGAGAAAACAAAAGACGAGGGGGAAACCCGACGAGACGAACTCTTGTCGAAGCTTTGTGCGCCTCACTTTGATGAGGTACTGCGTGATCTTGGTCACGCGTTGCTTGCACTTGTGGATCGTAAAGTTGGGCCAGTACATGAGTTCTGCGTCGATCTGGGGCATCGATTCGTCGGTGGTTCGACATCGCTGGAATGCTTGAGTAGCGCGTTCGCTGGGCTCACCTGCTCGAGCGCTTTCGAGTAATTCGTGGACAGCGGGATCTTCTCCCACATCTTGGCAGGCGTGTGCGCGCGTTCGATCGTCTTGACATGGAGATATAGCACACCTGGGATATCGATGAACACGAAAGGAGTGTGAGGGGACGGCGGCGGACGACGCACCTTCGTGCTCACGCACAGTCGCATATCGTGAGTTGGCGAGTGGACACGATTGTCGGCTGCAGAAACCGGTGACGTTGTACTCGTTCCGACAGAAATTCTGTGTCGCCGTTCTGGGAAGAGCGGTCAAGGACATGGGTCTGGGCAAGAGAAGCGGGTGGACGTACTTTACTTTGTAAGAGCAGAACTGGGTGTTGATCACGGACCATATCACGTCGTCGCTCTGCATCTTGCACCAAGTTGTCGTAGAAAATCGACGGTATGAGTGGTCACATGACCATATGCTAGTGCTCTAGTGCTCGTTCCTTCTTTGCGCCATCGTTCCCTACCCGCAAGGAATCGATATCGGACAAGTTTCAGCACCCCAGTCTCATCACTCAGGAGCCCAGGATCCATCAGCCAAGCGTGCTCTCAGCCGACTTGGTACGACCAAGTGATGGTAGGTCGGTTATCAGAAGACGATGGAATACTCTGTCGAAAGCAACCCCAAGTGTCCGGCTTTGCTCCATGGCTAGCTGAAATCCACCCGCCGATTTCTCGACCTGCGAGTACAAATCCTGCGGGCCTTAAGTCTAATCACGACTTCGCTCCTTTATCACCATTGGCTCTCGCTGAATCATCCCCGCTGTAAGACTCAACCCTCATGTCATTCAGGCCGAGCTCCTCGTTCTGCTCCCAACTCCTTTCATAGGCCTCGATAGCCATATTTGGATCGGGGTCTGGTGCATATATGTTTTGCACATATGAATTCGCTAGTGGGTCGTCAAGGATAACGGTAAATTCTCGCTCGACCCGCTTAATCTGGGCATGCGAGATGAACACGACATGGAACATGCCCGTGACTGCAAAACACTCAACTGCGTTCAGGTCCTTCAAGAACTTCTGGAACCTATCCCGTTCCTCAGCCCCAATTGTACTCGAGTCACCCGTTATAAGCATCTTTCCAGAGAGCTCTTCATAGACCTGCTCTAATATTCCTTCCAAGGTTGTGAATCGACCCCCAAGCGTTCCATGCTGGAGGACAAGATCTATCTCAGGGATTGCCAACCCGGCGGTTTCACTCTGGAAAGATACGGTCATCACTGTCCACCGGTTGAATAGGTGAGCTATCCCCAACCTTGAGAATATCTCTCCCAAGGTCCTCTTGGTCGACTACTTTCAAAGTGATCTTTTTTCCCCTCTCCGAAATGGCAGAGCCAGCTTTGACTTCATTGTCTCGGTATCCACAACTCTCGCAGTTCGTCGACATGATCAATATGTCCTTGAAACAGTACTTGTCAACTCCTTCAGACGAATCCAAAAGTACTACTTGCCTTGAAATATGGAATAGATACTTTCTTCATTCGCGTTATGAGTGCACGACTGCAGCGGGGACAAATTCCAGGGAACTCGAAGATTTCGTCGTTCTTCCCGTCTAGACCTTCGCCCTCTCCCTCAGCTTCTTTCAGACCCCCTGCCCCCTCTTCTGATGCACCTTCCTCGGCTGGTGGTACCAGCCCTAGACTCACTGCTTGCTCGAGGGTCCTGGTGTAAGTCTTGAGAGCCCAATTGGGGTCAGCCATGCTCCCGCCAAACTCCAGGAATGAATTGCCGGACGGATCGTCGAGTGCGATTGTGATTGTACGCTTGACCGAATCTTCTTTGAGCTTCTCGACGGTCTCCTGTTCCTCGTCCTCATCAACGACCTCCCTGAGTCCGTCGACGATCTCCTGAATCTTGGTGTAAGCAGCCTCGTTTTGTATTCGCCGGAGCGGTTGGTCGGCGCTGAGGTCGGCCACGATGTCGCGCAACAGACCCTCGACGGTCGTGAGCTGTCCTCGCTCGTTGCGCGGAAGCGTCAACTCGAACTCAGGAATGGAGATCTCGCATGCCTGCGAGCGAACGATCTGACGGTCGAGATCGCCCCGGTTCAGCACCTTGAGGGTGTATACCACGCCGAGCTCTGCATGCGCGCGCGCCGTCGTCGTCGTCGTCGCGCCGTTAGAACGACATGTGTCCGAAAAGGCGGGAGCGCGAACCTCGAATGGTCCCTGCAGACTGAATCTCGTTGTTTGTCGCGCCGCAGTGTTCGCACCGGAAGCTCATCACGATGACTTCCCTAAAGTACGGGATAGAGGTGAGCATCATGCGGGTCGTTCCCTACAAACGGAGATCAACGGGATGAGGGGGTTGTCTGTGCGAAAATTTGGAGACAAGATGCTTGCCTGTTCGCCGCAGCGCATGCAAAGAGACTCGACCTCCTCCAGAGGTCTGTCCTCTTGGCCGTCATCGTTGGGGGCGGTGGGCTCGTCCGGTAGGTCTTCTGCCTTTTCGGCGAGGTTCCTGATGGGAGGAAAGAATTGATCATGGGACATGGAAGAGGAGGTTGGTCAAGTTGGGATACAGCTACCAACACTACTCAGATCAGACGTGCTTTGTTGGTTCATTCTAGCCAACATTGCGATCAGCAGCTACCAGTGGGGGTTTGACAACACGCTGGTCATCCCGAGCAAGCATCCGAGGCAGACGCATCTGCATGCAAGACGAGCGAGCATCGAACCTCCACTGCTTGTGCTCGTCATCTCTGGTGCCTGCCACTACTGAAGTAGGTCAAGTAGCTGGCTACGTCCGATATGAACAAGCATGCTCACACTCCAACGGCCATCCTCATCATTATTCTAAGACACTGCCTAAGTTCATTACAACAAGAGCATATGGAAGTTATGGGACAGAACGACGCTGGCAAAGGGAACCATCTACACCAATAAACAAAACTGCAGGACGAGGGCACCAGATAAATCGGAACATGCACCACGCTCACGCTATGTCATCTTGAGCTTCTGTTTACGTTCCTCAATCTCTTTTCTCGTCATTCGCGTTCCCAGGATCACATCCCAGTGAATGAAGAATGGCTGCGAAAAGTTTGACTTGATCCCGATGGTCTGAAATGGCGGACGGACGACCATCAGCACTACATACAGTCACAGAGAAAAAAAACCCGACTTGGTGATGAATGTCGTGATAATCAGCGTTATTGCCGCTGAACATCTGGAACGGGTCAAAGGGGAGACTGTAACCACAGTGATCGTCGACTGTTTTCATCGTGCTGAACGCAAACAAGAAAATGGTCTGCCGGACGGAAAGGTTGGCGATCGTCTCTGCCACCACGGCGCCGACACTGTCGAGCAGGAACCCCTCGAGAGGGTGGTTGTATAGCGCACCGAACGCATAGGGCACATAGAGACGGTGGTGCACCGAATGGAAATGTCTGTAGAGAAACTTGTTCGAGTGCATCCAGCGGTGAAGGAAATATTGCCAAGTGTCGACAATGAATCTGCCGGGTATCAACCGAGATGAAAACACAGCTTGAAGGAAGGAAAGCAAACCCACAGGGAGAAAAGAAGCTGTGCGACGGGAATACCCCACCAGTACAACCAATGTGTGACGTCGGCACCTCGAACGGCCAAGAAACTGTTAGCCATGTCCACGCCAACTGCCCACCGAACGAGTCGAGCCAGCGTTCTTCCGACGGCCACCATTTCCGCCGCGCATTTTGAGGGAGATATCTTCGGGGGTTCAGACAGCCAGTAATAGCCAAGCATGGTTTGCATCGTGTGCTGCAGAACGACGGCCCAGAAGACCTGTGCGGGGGTTGCACGATTGCGCGACTTGACCTCGTCCGACTCGTGAATGCGGTACTTGCTTAACCAGGCCCAATTCGACGTGTCGAGGCAGTGGAAGAAGAGAGACATTGTCCAGTAGGCCACAACGGGTGCTGCGAGTGCGAGGGCACTGTCAGAGATCCCGTCGAAGAGGTTCTGGCGCATGGTGAAGTAGGAGGGGACGTGGAGGACGGCAAGACATATGCTCTCCCCGTCGACAAAAGCCGCACACGTTGAATTGGTTGCGTGGGGCGCCCCCACAAAGAACTCGTACAGCACGTCCGACATAGACCTTGGTGGCAGACGAGAGAGGCGCAACTTTTCATTGATGCTGTTGACTCTTACTCATGATTGATCACCGCCTCCCACGTACATAAATGAAACCGGCAAGCGACAATGTATTCTCTGATCCTACAGTACAACAAGCTACTAGGTACCCCCGGATAATCACATTAGTGAGATCGTTTAGTTAGTAAAATGGTGGTACAGTCGTACGTATCTAATACGGAGTGCAAGTATGAGTGCAACGTTGATCGAATTTATCCAGATTGTCCAAGTTTACCACCGGACCGGGCCACTTCAAAGGCGCGGGACAGGACGCGAATGTGTTGTCAAGGTAGTCTGCGGTGGATTTCTCATTGTTCATTGAGGTTATTAAGTAGAGTAGTCAGGCAGCGCTTCGTGACCATGTCACCCTGCCGACGAGATAAGCGGGTTGACAGACGCGGCAAAATGCCCACGAACCTTGAGGAGGACGCTAAAGGTCTGGTCGCGGAGGGGTTCGGGAAGACACGCCCGCAGCGCCTCCCTCGCTCTAGACTCCACATCAGCCCACGTCACCCCGCCGCGTAGCGTGTGAACATACCTCATGTTGTCGCTCAGTCTCAAGTAGCAGCGCACAACGTGCTTGAGCAGCCGGACAGCTTGGGTTTCCACTAGCTGGTTCACCATGTTGCTGAGGACGGTGCCGACGGCGTAGAAGCGTTCGTACGTATGGCATATATATGTCAAGCCAGTTTCATCTAGAAGAATTTTCTGAACAATGAAGATCGCAACGGTTTTTGAAAGCTCCGAGCCCGTCTCCATAATGCGCAGGCAAAGGGGTATTATCTCGGTGGAGAGGAGGAAGTGAATGACAGTGGTATTGTCGTTTTGCTGCGGATAGGCGTTAGAAATGATGGTGACGAGGCGACAACGTGAACACCTTGACAAGAGCGCCAATGACGCCGAGTGAGGTAAGACGGAGGTACTCAAAAGGTCGTGTTTTTGAGGTCGTGTTGAGGAAAGGGTAAAGAAAGAGGGGGATGTGGGCTAGCGAACAGGTAAGTCACCAACCAGAAACACAGCTTGTAGAACGACATGCCATTAAGGAAAAGCTGACGGGTTTCCGCATGCGAGGCGACACATTGCAAGAGGGCGAGGGCATTGCACACGCGGTTTGAAACATGGGCGGTAAGATTGGGCGGTGAGAGGAGGGGGTAGACGGAAACAATCTCCTGAAGAAGGGCGGGCATGATGCCTATAGTGTTCGTGTTTAGTGTCATCGGAAAAAGGTCAAAGGGCGTCAAACGCGGGGTGACTTGACACACCGAAGGAATGCCAGAGGACGAGCGCAAGATCATCGTACTGCTCTCTCTTCTTGCTGAGCTCGAGGAGGGCACCCTCCCTTGTGTTGGGGTCCATCAGGTCAATAACCAACGCGTAAATTTTGTTCTCCTCATGGATGCCGATGATATGTTGCTGATGGGGCTGCAGGCCGAGCGAGGGGGTCTCGGAGTACCCGGAAAGGGCAGAGCCAGCGAGACGCTGTTGTTGGTAGGGGTTGAACTGGGCGGCGTGTTGCATATACGAAAGTGGTTTGGGAGAGATGAGCCCCGCCATGGCTGCACGGAAACAAGTTGGAACGAGAGATCCGACGTGAGTAGCTGCAACGGTGGGCATCTGGCCGAGTATATTACATAATATAAACCCTAACCTAACCTACACATTCCACTCCCTCCTGCCCCAGGCAAGCGCACCCGATATCCTTGGGTGTAAGGACAGTTCGGGGTGGCTCAACAGTGTATGAAATACCCTCCGACAAAACTCTCCACATTGTTCCTTCTCATCTGTCAACTCCTGCCCACATGTCAGATCACCCAAAGACAGATGTGTGAACAGCTACTACCTGGTAGACGTCACGCATTGTCGACAACATCATGACCACCAATTCAACATATGCCTGGCTCTCGGCGTCCACCTTGGTGCGGAAGCACCGAGCAGTGTTTGCGAAGACAGCTAGAACAGCGGTCATGATAACAGCAACTCACAATGAAAGTCAACTGACTTTCGATCAACCGTCCTCGGACCGTCTCGAAGTCGGCCAGACTGACTTCGTATTTCCCCGTCTCTGGTATAGGGTCGAGTGGGGTGTCCCGAAGGAGGGGGTGTCGTAGCCTATCCAGCGATAAGACTACACTCACGAACTCGTGTTCTATCGTCGTCTTGTATGATAGCATGGCCACCAGCAGTACGGCGATAAAATCATCCTTCATTTTCTGGGGGAACCCTATCAATCAGGAGCGCCCAATAGAAACATGTCTCCGTCTCACGTTGTATGCCCCTGGGTCAAGACGAAGAAGCGTAAGATTGAAACGCAGCCCAACTCGTCGGCGCCACGACTCGTTGATGATCTTCTCCCAAGACTGCTGGCCGAGCTTCATGTATAATCCCCAGTCCTAGTGGATGTCCGTAAATTTGTGGGGCAAGCAACAAATGCTCTTGGTACCTTGTAATTGTTCCGGACGAGAACATTCGCGCAGCCAACCCAACAGTCTATCCACTCGTCAGCAGCCTTGGAACTCACCATGTCGCCTTTCGCGACCTCGTTTTCGCTAAAATGCTTGCAGACGAGACGATACACGGCAGGAGCAATAGATTTATCGAGAACCTGGCAGAGTGTTGTGTAATGATACTATGGGCAGCAAATCAGAGCGGAGCGGACCTTGCATAGAGCGTCTTCCTTCAACTTGAGGTCGGCGATCGCAGAGGTCTCGGCTTCCTCACCTAGCGCGGCCAGAAGTTCTTCGTCGTTTAGATCCAAAAACAACTTGTCATACTCATCCTGGCTCTCCTGGCTCTCGGCGCTGTGGACAACATAGGGTGGCGGTGGTTGAACATCTGGCAGTGCCTTCAGTCGGTAGTTAAGAAAAGACTGTACGAGCATCCGGATCTCGACACCCGTCTGCTGAATTGTGATTAAATCGGTTCGGGGATTAAACACTCTAGTCACCCAGGCTAACCTAACATCAGCTACAAAAGGAGCGG
>JBBPTA010000010.1:41158-71656 GCA_038093915.1 Boletellus aff. emodensis
CTCGTGGAGAGACTTGAACATGGCGATCCCATCATCAAGACGCCATTCCCATCGGTTCCACAAAAGAAAACACCTAGAGACAACGTACGATACGTATTCGTCCCGTTTCCGCAGGACACGTAATGGGAGCTGACGCTCCTTCTCGGGACTGGCTGTCAACACAATCTTTTTGAGAGCAGCAGCGACAAGCTCCCACCCTGCTGGAAGTCGGAAAACAGAAGTTGATAATCCATGAACGGAGAATTGCGAGACGGCGCAAAGGCTGAAGATCATGTGCCACATATCTTCGCTTGCTTCTGCACCAGTAGGAGAAGATTCGGGATACAGGTTGACGAGCAAGCGCCAGAGTGGGTGGGTGGGTGCTGCCTCGGGGAAGATTTCGAAGTTCGGAAGTAAGTGAATGAGACATATCCATAGCTCTGCCGCTCGAAGGTGCAGTGAAGTGTCGTCCACGTCGGCTTCTGCTGCACGAAAAGTAGCAAAGGCTGTTCGAAGATCGATGTCCAGTAAATGTTGCATGAGCTGTCTTGCAGATCGAATAAGGTGCCTACTCTCCGCTGACCCTCGTCTGTACTTGGCGCCGGTCGCAAGACGGGCTGCGAGTTCTACAACGAACCAATGGGCGGTCAATGTCAGGAGGTTTGTTCCGAGCGAATCCAAGACGACCAACAATCCATCCGAATACTCCTGTATTGCTACCTCCAGAGTGACAAAATCTTGATCTTCTGCATGAACTGCGAGCCACGAAAGAAGTTGACTGGAAGCGCGTATTACGGACCCCCACTCCTTCATCGTGTCTATATTATCGGCTCTGAATTCGCGTAATGCACTAACGAGGAGATCGCACAGTGGGCCAAACAATTCACTGAAGACCGCGGCGGATGTAGTGGGTCCGATTTCGAGTCCCTGGATATTACAAGACATCGGTTGTGTAACTTCCGAGTTCCCTGAAGCGATGAGAACAAGTTGATAAAGATGACCCCTTCCAATATACGACGAAAATCCAAACTTGACTCCAAAAGGAAGTGGCGTGATGTTCATATCAATGTCAATATGACGATGAATAGGTGAAAACGGCTCCTCTTCGCGTTGGAAGTAAAACGGGAGTGGGATTTCCTGTTGCGGTCGAGGTGTCTGACGGTGCAGACGCGGTCGAGAGACGACCGGGGCATCCAGGGCCAACTTGGCAGCGGGCTGGCGAGCAGGGGAGACAGGTTTGTTCCACCTCTCTACTTCAGCTCTCCATCCCGGATCCAGGGCCTGCCTGACTTCACTGTCGTTGTTCCTAATTACCAGCACAGTCCTGCTTCGGCCCCCCTTGCCTTCCCGATGTTTCGACGTTATACGTGTTGCATCATGATGAACATTGTAAATCAGCCCCTGATTGGATCCGGATTGCAGTTTTCTTTTCTTCCACTTCTTGCGCTCCTCGGTTGCGTCTTGGTCGAGCTGTACAGTCCGATCCTGATGCGCTGAGCTATGCTTAATCAATGAGGTGGCGTTTGAACCCGCATCAGCCCTAATGAAAGGCAATAGGGTCTGGTGGTGGTCTCCATAACGTCTTGCGCCGCTTGTAACAATATTCAGCCTCGGTGCTCCAGATCCTCGAGATTTTCGTTGCTTCGTCGGCTGCTTAAACTTGGGCTTTTGCCTCCCGGGATTTCTGGTACGAGTCAGCATCCAGTCAATCAAACTTTTCTCGTGTGCTGGTCCCCTGGCAGGGCGGTCAAAGAATGATTGATGAGTTTTCTCATCATGGCCGCTGCTGGTTCCCGAGTCTTCTGAAGAAATTCCAGGGATCGAGCTGTCGCTGAGGGAAATCACATCGACCTCGTGTCGGACCTTTGGCGAAGCGCGTCGTACCCTCCTAACCCTAACGGATGATTGCCCATCAGAGAACACCTCCATCGCATCAGGACGAGCGTCCTCCCTCCCATCACTATCATACACTTCCGCAGGACGTTCCACGTCCGAACTTTCAGGGTCCCCTCGGACTTCGGCATCCCTATACCTTCCTTTTCGGACCCTTGCAATTCCGGGTATCGCGCGGACTTCCTCTGCCTCGCTCCCTGACGATTCTGTTGTGACCCCAATACGCGGAGGCGGACGATGCACAGTTTTACTGCTCCCGAGCTGTCGTGTAATCATTGCAGCTGGCATCATACGCTTTAGCGCGCGGAGACGTTTTCTGTCTTTAGAACTCATCTCGAAGTCAGACGGCTGGTCAGATTCCGAATCCACTCCAGAAGTATTCGATGGCAAGGCACTAGCACCAGATGTCGTTGGCGGCACGGAGGGACTGGAAGGAGCAGAGTAGGCGATAAAGTGGTCGACTGGTGAATGATCTTGCGACAGCGAGGCCCCATAATCTTGGTCATTGAACTGGTACGGGTCGTCTTGCTGTAGATAAATACCGAAATCCGGTGATCGGTGAGATCCTGGGCTAGAAGTCGGGAGAGAAGGGGATACCCGAGATGGCGCGGGGGGTCCAAAAGATGATCTGGGAGCTGAAGGGGATGGTACTATCATGGGGTCCGAGTTCGTCCGGGAAAATAAAGATGGAGAGGGTGATGACGCCTGTTTGACAACCCGACTTAGGGAAATGACGGAATGTTGCATGAAGATGCTTACAGTAGGAGAAATATGTCCAGGGAGACGCGCGACTTCACCCTCGATATCTCCACGTATCGGAAAAGGTTTGGGTCTCTTTGCCAGCTTCTTAGTTTCGGTCCCTATCCGGCGAGCCTCCGCGGCAGCTCTCCTAGCCTCAGCTCTTGCTGCTGCTTCAGCTTTCTCTCGCTCCCTGCGAACCTTCCTCGCCAATTTGCGGATCTCGTTGTCATCTTCATCACTGCTTGATAGTCCCTTCAATGTTTGAGGTAGCCACCCTTCGCCTGTTTGTCCTGCATCTAGTCCTTTCTCAACCTCTCTTGACTCACTGTTTCGTTCGAGACTCTGCACCGCGCTCCTTTTCCTTCGCCCGCCACTTCCGGCCTCCACATCTATATAATCGCCATCTTCGTTCGGATTATCTAAGAAGAATATGAACTCATCGTGTGTCCCGCCATCGATGACCCTGTCATGTTCGGGGCGACGCCGGGGACTCCGAAATTTGACAATGGCATCAGGGTGGGACTTTAGTTGTTGCTTGTACAACAACTTATCATAAGCGTATGGATTCAACTGCCGAGCCTCTCGACGGCGCAATGAATAACGACCAAGTGGTTGGAAATCCTCTAGCATTTCCACGGGAGGCGAGGGGGCAGAGCGAGGGATAGCCTGTGGAAGGGTGGTCCGTGGCGTAAGCGAATGTGGGACACATGGGCGCAACTGAATTGGATTCGGCGACTTGGATGCAGGGGAATATAGGAAACGTGGGCGCAAAGAGGGGAGTTGAATTGGATCTGGCGACTGTAAGGGAGTGTGCGAAAGAAGAGCTGGAGACGAAATAGGTGTTAGAGGTGACGATGCTACCGGGTACAAACTCCGTCTTGCAGAGTTTGGTCTGTCGCGTGAACGCTGAGAAGTTGGCAGAGGAGTTGTAGGATGACGAGGGGACGAGAAGAGAGAACGATGATCAGAAGAAATAGAAAGTGAGTGCGATAGTGAAAGCGGCTGGGACATCGAATACGAGTCCATGCTCTGTGAGCGACCTCTGCTAGTGGTAGGATCGTATTCTAGTCGGTGTGGGGAAGAGAATAAAGAATTGTGATCCGAGGGAGGCGAAGTATCGTGAGGTGCAGACAACACCGGTGGGTGTCCTTGGCCGTCACCCGCGGGCATGCATTCTCCGGAGTGCCCCGAAGGTAAATCCAGAATCTTTTCCATAGGAACCACCTGCGGAGGTATCCTATTCGGCACTGAAGCCTCGACAATTGGGGAGTGAGAAGAGCCAGGAGGGACTGAACCTGCACTATGAACTACCTTCGAGGGGACATCAATGTCGCAAAGGAGACTGCAGAGCATATCAAACCTTGGCACGCTTCCGCGGTGACGGGTCCTCTACTTCATGGTCACTGAACTGGTTACGGCGCGTCAATAGTGCTAGGGGAGAGCCAGGATAGCCGCGTTTTTCCGTGATGACACTTTGTGCCAGCGGAGATGCGAGAGCGTCACTCTTCAGCGCCGAGGTAGTCCAGGGAGCAACGTCATCGAAGAAGGAGAGAACTTCACGCTCTTCGACATCAGACGTATCGACGACATCAGGGCTTTCCATCAACCCTGCGCAGCGCAGTGGAGGTCAGTGAGATTCGGGTGTCACAACTTCAAAGAAGCGAGATGAGTCGCGTGTCACGTCACATGACCGCGATCGAGGTAAGGATCGCAACAGTAAGTAATATAAACCCTAGTCTTCCACTTCATGTGTTGCGTGATGCTAGAGAAGAGCCGTAGAAAGAAACGAGAGGCTCTCTGCATTGCGTCAAAAACTCCTTTGGGAACAAATCCTCCAAGCCTTTAGTGACCCGGATGAATATGTGTAATGTGGCCTGCCAGTGCCGCCCCTCTGACCCTCCGGGACTACGTGCCAAAAGGGATAGCGAGGCACAAGACGTAACGCTCCTCCTGGGGCTAGTTAATTTGACACGTCAATACGAGCGTGCGTGAACCGATCGGGGAATCGCATCGATCCTCTGGAGTCCCGCGGCTGGATCGCCGGCAGTCCTCGAAGTTGTGCCGCTCGCGTGGCCTCGTCGTTCGGCGTTTAATCATGAAAGCCATGCAGACATGGGGGTTTGTGAAAAACATGGCATGGAGTTCTGGCAGAGTTTCGTGGTATTCAGCACGCCTAGATGAGCCCTACCAAAGGATGAAACCACTTGCCAGTCACGTCGGTCTTCCTCGATCGGTTGACGCAGTCCAAGTGCCCTGGACATGTCAATGGCCTCGGTGGTATTGTAATCTTGCTTGAACGTACCTGGGTCCTGGGCACATCCGAGTCCCTCGACAACAAGACCGGTTGCCAACTGCCTGTTGGTCCGTCGGCTCATCTGCCACCTAGGCTATATCGCCACGCATCATGTGTGGTAGTTATCGTTCACACGCTTTGAGCCTGGAGGGAAGAGGTAATACTACACAACATTTTATTGCACCAAGTCACAGATTTGAATTTATCTGGATCCATGAGGTAACACAAACTATGATCCCAACTTAAGAACACCAAAAGGTGTCTAAAAAAACCCCGAATCCCTAGAAATATGGTCAAGGCCACACACCTTTTAATTCGTCAACAATACAGTGGAAAAAGACTAGGTTTGTTTGCACTTTGAAAATTTAGTACAACGGTCCTAGTGCACATCAGGGACAGGATCATAAAACTTTTGGGCTCCACTGAGGGAGTACATTGAACCATGCACGGATATATATATGTGCGACACCCAGAAATACAAGAAGAACAAAAAATGAAAAAGACGAAAACCCCACAGGCTTGGAAAGTGCTATCAGTGGTCGTGGAGTGGGGGTGATTAAGGGCACGGAATAGTTGGCAGTAGAAAATACAACAACCGGAGTGAAATTCAGATGTTTAACGCCGGTGCAGAAGTAGGCGAGTTGAAAAAGGTGCGCTGCACCGATGCATTGCCTCGAGATTTCATGTTTGGATGGTGATTTCGACGATAGTGTCGCTGGTGGTGATCGTAATGCTGGTAAGTGGACCCATGAGTCTGCCGCTTCATCATCTTCATCTCCCTGCGAGACTCTTTTCGGGTTTTGAATGGTGTGTGCTGCTGCTGTCGTTGCTGCTGCTGCTGCTGGTGATGGTTGGAATGGAGATCGTAATGACTCGGGCAGTGAGTGGGTGTACGGTCGCCGTCGCGCACAGGAAGTAACACGGGTGAAACATCCACTCCCCTTGATTTGCGTGGGTTCTGTTTGACAACGCTCTTGTCGTGCCAAAGCATAGTATGAAGGGGGCTAGTTTTCAGCGCGTTTCCATACGAACGCACTTCCCGGACAGGCGACTTGGCTGGTTCAGAGGTCCAGCCTGGAGAGGTAGGGACATTAGACGTAGAGGCTACAGGTTCCCTAGTAAAACGGAAGGCGCCGACGGGCACGCAGTCCCAGCGACTTAGACTCTGGGCAAGTCTCCGTTCGCCTTCACTATCAAGTATAGTCTGGGTTTGCAACTCAGGCTCCGAGTCAAGTAGCGTAGAGTCCAGAACGTCATCCAGCTTGATCGGTTCACCGAGACTAATGTCGGCCGGAGTTTCGGATGATGGCTCATCAGAAGGCGGATGCATTGGAGGGTAGATCGACAACTTTGCTGTGCGACCGCGAAGATCCATCTAAACAATTTCGTATGAGCCTGGGAGACACCATGCAACGTGAGTACATACACTGCTAAAGCTTCCAGCGCTGCTAGAGAACCTCCTCCGCCCGTGGCCATGACGAAGATATGGAGACGGAACGTCCTTGTTCATGCCAGTAATAACGGCAGTCTTCTGCGCACTGCATTCCAGGTTAAATTCGCCCATGAAAGGCAGCCCAGCTGCAGAGGTGGGGCGGGTGCCTTCCCCAATGCTGCCATCTGCATTATCAGGTTGCGGTGTCTGCATCTCCTCCCAGAAAACTTTACCAGCCAAGATATCAGCGGGGCGGGGAGATCCTAACGTGATGGACGGCGGGTGGCGTCTAGAGAACTGAGAGGGCGAGACGTTAGGGCTAACCGTTGATAAAGGGTTGATAGATGAGACGCTGGATGGCCACTGAAAAAGTTTTATGGCACGAGAGGTGGGAAGCCCATGCTCATCGACGAGCTCCTCTTCCGTTGTATCCCCGTCACTTGCATCGAGATCGGAGTCCTCCTCGTCAAAGTCACCCTCTGCGCCGTCACTAGTGCGCATTTCAACGTCACTGTCATGGCTAATCGAAGTGCCATCTGATGCAAATAGCTGGGCTGCATTGGCCTCGAACGCAAGATCAAGGACTCCGTGGCCGTCACTCGAACCATTTGTGAAAACGACCTGTCCGTCCCACGCCTCGGTGACTTCAAAGTCTATGCTCCGCAGACTGTTGACGCTATTGGCCAAGGGATCGGTAGCAGGGCCGTGGAGATGACTGCCATCAGTGTCAGAGGAGCCGTCGTCAGAGGATGTGTCGGTAAGATTGGCGAAGAACAGATCAGCATCGAAACTGGATTCTTCATCATCCGACCACCCGGTCACAAGGCCCGTGTGCGCCCGTGAAGCCTGATCATCCGCCTCGTCATCTTCATCGTCTTCCTCCATGTCGTCGTCTTCATCCTCGTCCTCCTCTGTGTTGTCATCGGTGTCACCCTCCATGTCGACATCACTAAGACCGACACTTTTCTTCCGGGGACGGATGACCCAATTGTTATTCGCATCTTTGAGATTGGGAACATCGTCTCCTAACAACTCGCGACGAACGCGGGCCTTGTCGTGGCGTCTTTGTTGCGCAACGAGATAATTTTCCTCCTCTGCCGCGAGTGAGGAGTCGGAGCCGAACCCCGATGTGTCGGACTCTGAGTCGGAGGACTCCGAGGCCTCCGACGCCAGTTCATCAGCCGAGACAAAGGTAGGAAAGCGCCCCAAAGACCCATCGTCAATTGGCTGGTCAGAATCGGTGAGGTCGCTGAGATAGCCCTGCTTCTTCTTCGATATTTCTGCGATTGTGCCTTTGGCCTGGGATTTTGGAGTTTGCCTCGTGGCAACTAAATTTGATTTTGAACTCCTGACCTGTGAGCGTGTAGCCCGTGAAGCGGTGGATCGTTGAGCATGAGCATGCGATGATAAATGAGATTGTGACTGTGGCAACGTGGTGACCTCGTTGCCACAAGTTTGCGACTCTGGGGGGGTATTTGTGGTGCCGTCGCGTGCAATCGCAACCGGCTTGGGGGGACGGCTCCTGCGTTTGGAGCCTGGGGAATCTGATAAACCGTGCTGACCATGGCCAACGGTGGAAGAGGTGGTGGTGAGACGAAATAGTGCGGAGCTGCTTGCAGCAACTCCGTTGGACGCTGCGGAAGAACCTTCCGAGCGCGACTTCTTTGGGGCGGATCCCAGGGAGCGCGCCTTGTTGTGGATACTGGGTGGGATGGTGAGTTTGATTTTCAGAGGTTGCACTTGGGGGGCGTGCACGGAGGAACTGATTGAGGCGGTCGGTGTAGTTACAAAGCGCGCACTTCCATGGCTGACGCTTGGGGGAAGGGGGGGACGAGGTCTGTTGTCGCAGGTGCAATCGCCATCGCACACGGGACATATGTCGTTGTCTTCGTCGTTGGCTGGTGAGAGATGATTTACGGCGGCGGCGGCGGTACGAGTGGAGGAACGCAGCATGGCTGAGGGGGGATTTTTTGAATGACCTACGTGTGAAGTGAGTATGCGAGCGTACGTATGCGGGACAGGGGAAGACGTCAGAGTGGATTTATGAGAGAGGTCGGACGCCCTCGAGGCGAATCACAGAAGCGAGGGGATGGGATGGCAAAATATAGGCTATCATATTACATGTAAAAAATCAGTGACACAAGATACGGCGATGGGGTGTCGCGTGACAGATAAAAATCCAGATGGCGTTGGAGAGGAAGCACCAGAGCCAGGTCCACTTCCAAAACGAGCAGGCACAAAAAAGTCGGGCACCCACCTGGACCACGATTTCTGTGCATTTTTTGAGGATAAAAAACATGGAGAGGGCTTTGGATCCAGGTTGGAGTTGTCTGGTGTACAGGCGGTGGCTTCGTGCCACTGGGTCGTGTGTCGCTCGGACGGTGATGGTGAGGAAGAAGGGATCTTGGCGAGCGATTTCGCAGTAAAAATTATGTAAACCTCGCAAGGCTCCGGAGCGAAATGAGTCGACGTCGCGCTCGATCTCCATCAGTGTCTGCCACAGGATGGAACGTGAGTGCACCGTGGGCGACCGTGGCGAGCAGCTCATCCCGTCTTCCAGGTCTCTCGCTCGCCCAGCAGATCGCCCAGCTCGAGGACGTCGCTCCAGCAGGCAAGTCGCCTCTCCGCTCGGCCCTTCCCAGCTGATCCCATGCAGACCTTGACCCCGAGGACGTCCAGGTCACGGGCATCCATTCTGATCACGATCTTGATGTTGTGGCAGACAACAGTGCCGCAAGAGCACATTACTTTGATGTAGGGTACGTCAGCCGACACCTCACTGGAGCGCGCTGAACTCTCTGAGCCAGTCCTTCGTCCTTGCGTAAACTCCATGAGAGTCTCTCAGACCCGAAATATGACGGTGCCAAAACCTCGAGAGCACGGGTGCTCGCCGAGCCAGACGACAGCGACAGCGATTCCGCTGGCGAGGAAACGGAGTCGGGCAGCCGTGTCTCGGAGGCGCACACGGAGACACGCAGCTCTGATCGTGTGACCGGAACAGAGCGTGAGGCGGACGCACGCCCTAGCATCAACGCGTCAATGGAACGTCCCAGCACACCCAAACACAATACCGACTTATCGAGCCTCCGCAAGGTTCGAGAAGAAGACCGCAAGAAGGGTGAAGCCATTTCGAGACAGATTGCAGGTGTTTTTCTCTGGCATGTTATCTTTGATCTATATCTTGCGCCAAGGCTCTCTGGGACTCGCTTCTTGATGCCCGCATTCGCTTGCAGAAGTCCATCGTGGCTGGAAACCGCCTTCCCCCCGCAAGTAGTCGACCATTCCTGTCCTAATATCATCTCACGGACGCACAGCTGTCGGAATGTGGTGCCGATCAACAAGTGCACGTTTCTCTCGTGAAGGTGCTGGAGGAAGCGCGGTTGCTTTCAAACGAGATATTTGATTTTCAAGAGGTACGATCCTCTCCATGGAGATAGTATCCACTCAACACAAATTTAGCGTTTGCTCTCGGTAAACGACACTGTCCAGCCCCCTCCGCGCAAACGTCAAAGGAGCACCGAAACGGGGTGTTCTGTGGCAGGCTATAGCGAAGAACTATGCCAAGGCAGTCACGCGACGTCGGAACTTGAATGCGCGTTCGTACCATGTTTCGCTACTGGAAACGAAGCAGCTTATCTGGGACAGCTACCATCCCCATCTCGTACAAACTCTGAACAAATGGTCGTCCAAGATCCAAGCTGTTGTGCCATCGGCTCTCCTTCCGTCGAACCGCAATGCATTTTCAAGAACGAGTCAGCACATCAAATCAGCACCACAGTTGATCGACGAGACACTTGCGGACTCTGGCAGAGTGCTTGCGCGGACGAGGATCTACCGCGGCAAGGGCAACAGACTGGGGGTCAGGGCGACGAAGGAAGATGGCAGTCGAGAAAAAGAGGACATGGGGGTGTTTGACGATACGGATTTTTACCATCAGCTGCTGCGCGACGTCATTGACGCAAGAGGGAGCGGAGCCGGTGGAAACGACGATTGGGTGGGGGTGCAAAAGGAGAAAAAGGCAAAGAAGAAGGTGGATACAAAGGCAAGCAAGGGACGGAAACTTCGGTCGGTGATGTGGAGTTTGAAGTTGCTTCTTGGCTGACGCTCGACTCAGCTACGAGGTCCACGAGAAGATGCAAAATTTCATGGTGCCTGTGCCGATGCAGGGGAGCTGGCACGGGGAGCAGATCGACGAGCTGTTTGCGTCGCTGCTGGGCAAAGGCTTTGAGAGCGCGCTGGAGGAGGCTGGAACGGAGACGGAGCCTGGCTCCACGCCGGCCCCGGGGGGGTTCCGCATATTTGGGTGACTGGTGTACATAGGACCAAATACGGCAACCGGGCGTGCACAGGACGCTGCCGGACACTCACGCGCACGACGTGGGCCTGCGACTGAACGCCCTGCTGCGACACCGCCGGCAATGGACATCTTCGAGGACGACAACCCGTTCGAGAACGACATCGAGCGTGTCCCCTCAGAGACCTCCTCGACCTCCAAAGTGAACATATCTGCCCCCTCCTCTCCCCCACCTAGCTCTGCCCGCCTCCTCTCCCCGAACAAGCCGTCCCCTGCCCCTGGCACCGAGCGCCAACCACATCAGGCGTCCAAGAGCGACTTTTGTTGCTACAGAGACAGGTGGCTGCACTCTGGCGAGGACGCAGAGATTCTGGTGTGCCTGCCTCGCATCTTCCGCCCTGCCGTCCCTAATGAGCGTACGTGATAAGATAACCGATGCGCAAAAGACCACCCTCCACTCCACTACACCCTACATCACATACGTGATCCGCACCGGGGTGAGCCCCCCCCGTCGCGTCCCCGATCGACTCTGACACGCCTCGTAACAGACCGCGGAAGCCAGACATCGCTATTCCGAGTTCGAGTCCCTACGCCTGAACCTTGTCAGGTTGTATCCGACCCTTATCATCCCCCCGATTCCCTCTAAGCAAACCATCGGAGACTACGCTACCAAACAGGCAAAGGCAAAGGAGGACGCCGTGATGATTGCCCGACGCAGGCGCATGTTGCAGACATTCCTAAACCGCATCGCTCGCCACCCTATCTTGTCCAACGAACATGTGTTCCATCGTTTTCTGGAAGGCGAGGTGTCATGGGTGCGCCCAGGTGCTCCTTTTGTCCTGGCAGCCCTTGACCACGTTACAGACAGAAGTCCTCAACTCTCCACCGTTGTCAATGCTCCCAAAGAATATCCTCAAGGCACCCTCGCACAACCCTACAGATCCAAACGCATCCCCTGCATACGCGGTACTTCCCAATCCGACCACAACACATCCTTTGCGGAACCCAGACCAGCGCTTCATTGATTCAGAAGTGTTCACGAACAAGTTTGCAAACCATCTCGGTGGTCCGATGGAAAAGGTCACGCGCCGGACACTAAAGCGGTGGTCAGGTACAACCTCCTTCTATCAATTTGTCGGATTCACTCAGAGGTCCGTCCATCATTGACAGAGACTGCGCAGGACTGTTCGGAGCTTGGTGCTGCCTTGAACGGCTTCAGCCTTAATGAAAGCGGGGCTCTCGCTTCGGCGATGGAGAAGACAGGACAGGCCGTAGACGCATCATACATGTCGACAACAAGACTGGTGGGTGCATTTCACCTTTCACACTTGATACTTGCTGACACCACGTAAGCTTCAAGAACTCGAGCAGAACTTCTCTGAACCCCTGCACGAATACACGCAATTCGCCACCATCATCAAAAAGCTTCTTGCATACCGGCATCAGAAACATGTTCAATATGAGATGACGCAAGACGCTCTAGAGGGCAAGCGTGAGATGTTGGAGGAGTACGAGAAGAGCGAGAGAGAGGCAAAGAGACTCGAAGAAGCACTTGCGCGCGGTCGTGTCAATGGCCTGACCAGCCCACAGTCGGAGGGACAGCCAAGTGAAAACGCGGATGAACCAGGATCAATATACCTCCCCCCTCACCCAGGCCCGAGTCCCTACCGGCGGCGTGCTCCTGGGATGGGTTTCCTGAACGCACTCAGCTATACGTTACACGGCATGATGGATGTCGACCCCGAAACCGCAAGGCGTAACGGTATTGGCAAAACTCGTGAAACAATTTCGCAAGTGAGTTTCATCAATTGTTTAGCGGTGTTCTTTAACCGGATTTACTGTGGCTCGAAGCTTGAGGATGCCCTTCATCTGACGGCGCAAGACCTAAGGTATTCCAGCTCGACAATTCAAGCGGATCTCGATCGGTTCCAACGTCAAAAAGTTGCGGACCTCAGGGAGATGACAATCAATATGGCCAGAAGTCATAGAGACTGGTGCAAGAAGGTATGACTCGCTGACCCGTCTTCAGGACAATGCTGCAGTCTCAGCCATATTTTGCCAGAACCTCGAGGCGTGGCAAGCCGCTAAGAAAGAAATAGAGAAGATTCCTGAACATCCCAATTCTACACCCACATCGCCGCATCCACAAGGTGCCGGTCCCTCAAACCTTAGGAGAGATTCCACCGCCACCATCAATGGGCGGTGAAGACGTGGTCATGAACGCTTTGGAGCACTCGAAACACGCGTGGACTGATGGTTACCTCTTTTCTCTGTCCGCGCTCTGCCGTTATGTCAATTAATCGGTTTTTGGTGCCTTGGCGACCAGGTCTACTGTTGGATATACCGTGGCCCGTGCGTGTTCAGTAGTTACTTATCCTTCTGATGACTTCTGTTGAGAAAGGCTGATGCGTATCCATGAGGCTTTTGTACTGTGTGGCAGGTAGGGGAACACAAGAAAAGAATGTTGGTCTGGCCAGCCATCGCATCAACCCACTTGTGCGCGTGCTCAACGTCAATTCTGGCGTGGACTGCTATGCAGGCTGCCACAACTCAGTTTTAGCGCAGAGATGACCCTGGATCCCTCTGTCGTCCAATCACTGTTTTGCTGCTGTCAGCCCGATAACGTTATACAACGCTGCGAACTCGATTGCAATCGTACCATTTCAATGCGCCAACACCATGAGGGATAACGCCAAACTATGTAGTTGCCTTGTTCCTGTCACGGTCCGCGTCCACGGTAACAAGTGAATCAGTGAAGCCGACTCTGACGTCGTCCTCACGTCTTTCCTGCGGTCCCTCTCTCGTCGCTTTGTTTGCCCACCGGACAACTTGTGCTCTGAATCCTGCGGGCCTCGTGGCCATACATTGCAGAGCGTCGAGGGCCCTGGTTGGTGTGGAAGCGTACAAAACTCTACGCCTCATGGCCGGAGTCATGGAATTGCTCATTGATCGATCGACGTCGGAAGGGACTGCGGCGCGGGCCGCTTGTGAGGCGTTCCGCTTCTGCAAGTTGGGATGCAACGGGACATCATTGTCGGACACTCGCAGCTCCGTCGTGGAAGAGAGGACTGATTGCACGCGGCAGCGAGTCCTGTGAAGCGGTCAGTACGGTGGCACGCACGGCGCTGATTTTTTCTTCCATCCCTGGACCGTGTTCCGCGGCGTCAGGCATAACGCATGCTTCTCCTTGGAACATCCGATCCTTTGATTAAACGTCCTTGCTGTGTCGGAGGTGCTGCGTGGCGATTGCCTTTGGGCGGCACCATAGTATTAGTAGCAGCATTCCCACAGTCACGTCTCATGCTGAATCCGTTACTACTTCAAAGCAGCAAACGTAATTCTACCTAGTGCACCCAGGTCCAACACATAACATGAACTATAACAAAATCGATCTACTCTAATCATGTACCGGCCAGCATGCGGAAGTGATACTTGAAGCCATAAGTAAACGCGATCTATGCCCACTCGAGCCTGGTGTGACGGCGAGGCATGCCAAAAAAAGACCGGGATATTAAGTTAGTTTAATGGTCGAATCGAATGCAATATATAATCGAGTCTTTCCACATATTGACAAACCTAATGCCGTGCGAAGGAGGGTGATGTGGCGTGGGCCATTCTGAGCATGCAAGATAACAAGGGTTGCGTATGAATGCGACTGAGGATATCTTTCTTGGTTCGGTGTTCTTATGCTGATGGGGGGGCGGTCATTAATGTCGTAGACGAAGTGGCAGTCGCCAATGATCCCGCACACGACGATGAGGTGCTCGTACGGGCGACAGACTGACTAGCGGGTTCGCCTTCCACTGGCTTACGGCGGCGCTTGTGCTGGCCACGGCGCGATTCGGTTGGATACTCACACTTCATCCGACGGCGTGAACACTGGCTGAGGGTAACGTCAGGGTTCGAGTTTCCAGGTGGAATAAACCGACACTCTTACTTGCACGTCTGGTCAGGGTGGTGGGCAGGGGGTCTGCCACATGCGATCTTCCTCTCTCGGCAGAATAGACATGCTAAAGCCTGCTTCTTCTGTTCACCAGGCTTCTTCGTCCCTTTCATAACTGGATCGTCAGGGATTGGCCACGTTGTGGGTATCGACATAATAGTGTTCTCTTGCCGAACAAGCTCCTCGCTTGCACGATGGACCCTTTTATTGCTCGTGTCTTCTGAGCGCAGGCGCGGTTCACGTTTACGAGCGTGGGACTCAGCATTCAAGGAGGTGGGGGCATCACCAGGATGAGGAATTCGGACAGAGGATGAAGGTACAGCCTGGGACGGGACTATCATATGCGACTGGGAAAGACGACATGTGTCATTCGCCGTGGGCAACGCTGGACGGACGTTATCATCTTTCTCCTGAGAGTTAGGCGCCGGGATGTCAAAATTTGAACTTAAGATTGGCGCCGACGAACTAACCTTAACATGGTAATTTCCTTCATCTAATGATTCCCTGGAACGCTTCCTTGACGGTGGATGGGGGTCACGCTGGGGGCTAGACCGACGCGGTATGGACGACCGATAATCCAGAGCGCTCGCACGTCTCGAGGTCGAGTGCCCGTCGCTAAAAATAGAAGAGCCTTGTGCGAGAAAATTGTCGCTCGCACGGGCAATGCTCGAGCGGTGATCCTGGACTTGGGGACGACCAGAAGGGTAGCTGAACTGTTGGGCCAGGTGGAAGATGTACGAGGTATCATGGGCAGCCGTGGGCTGTGAGGGCTCGTCAAAATCACCGTGAGGGTATGTGCCGTAGAGAGTCTGTTCAGGCCCGACTTGGTCACGAAAGACAATCGGCGATGGGCACGAACATACCGTTGGGAATGCCTCGGAGGCAAGAGGGGAAGCGTGATAGAACGGGAATGAATACCCCATGCAGCTATCGGACCTCGCAGCAGACGCGTCAGCCCAGTGATAGGTGCCATCCACATCCTGACACAGGTACCAGTTTTCGGACGTATAGAAATCGGAAACGGGGCCGACGGCTGTGGGCACGAGGGCGGGGTAGGTGTCATAGTACTGGTCGTGGCCGTCTGGGGGAGTGGCCGAATAGTGCTGGTCGAGAGAGGGCTCGCCGAGGGGCGGAGACATGATGTCGTCGGGACGGAACGATATGAAACGGCAGGTGTTTCACTGGCAGGGAGTGAAGGGAGAGGACTGAATTGAGTTGGACAGTGATGAGCTGTGACGGCTGCGTGCTACACGACGTCGTCTAGTCTACAGAGTGTGGCCGAATCTTTCCTTTAAAAAGGTGCAGCTGCAACAATGCAACGAGGTCGAGTTCTTCACGGCTTGCGGGATCTCACGCGTCTCCAAAGTCTGTTTAGAACATCTGCATCAACCTCCTACGTCAATGATCATACAGACGAAATTCCTCAGAAGTAACAGGCTCGCACATCTTCCTGGTTCTGTGACTCGTCGCCATGACCGCAATCAGGCAGTCATACTCAGCAATACATATTCAAACTGCCAAAATGGGTTCCCCGTTATCTGTGGCGTCGAATTCGTCTCTGTGTTCCATGCTGCGCGCCAGCATACGTCGCGGATGGCCAAGGGCAACTGTCCAAGCACCATGGTTGCATGGGTCAAGGGCCAGCATTCACAGCCATCGGAGCGAGCATGCTCGAGTCAGTCTTGGCAGCTGCAGTGCCCAATTTGCTGGCCTACGCACCAACCTTTACGACTTGCTCGACGCTAAAATGATTACGGAGTGGCAAGCTTGGTACATCTCACTTACGATCCAATCGGTCCTACGCTGTGCCACGATTTCAGCAAAATGGACATGCACTACCCACCTGCAGTTCTCATGGAATGCTCGAATCCGGCTGCCGTGGTCCGCTGCATCGCAGAGCATAACGGAAACGGGCCATTATGAACAGAAAGTCTCCAGGGAAATCTCCGCCAAGTCATAGGGGAGCCAACGTGCGTACGTGCGTTCAATCGCAAATTCTCTATGTGGAAGCCCGGTGACGGGATGACACCAGAGCATTCAGGTGGGAGGTGCTGCTTGCTGATGTCTCCTCATTATGTGCAGGCGTAGCATCACGTTGATGTCGTCGCTTCTACTCGTTGTATTGCAACAGGCAGGAGGAAGTGCGGTTATGCGTTACTGCGAAAGCAAGGAGACATCAGAGCCATGGCCACACGCCACCTGGCAGGCAAAGGGGAGGGTGTTGACCGCAGGAGCTAAGCGAGGGTGTGGTATGCTGGGATCCATGCTTCAAAGAGGGGGATTTCCAACCCCAATGAGGGAAAGAGAAAGTCGCTTCCACAGCGCACTGATGTCCAGGAAAAAGGAATGAGTTTCAAAATCCGCGCAGACTTGATGGTCAAGCTTGCACAAACCGTCGGTGGGGCTCCTGAGCAATATCAAGGCGCCTCACATAAATCCGTGGTACCATCCGGACGAATGGGATCGCTGCAAGTCGCTGTCCTGGTGGTCGGTTGCCTTGACGCAGCTACCACAGTGACGTTTTCAATCAGAGAAGGTTCGATATGAATGGAGGACACCTGGAGGGAGGACGACTGCGGCGAGAGACGGAAATCCATGTCTTGTGCTAATTTCTCGTTGCGGGGGTAATGCTCGGTGCGGAGACACGAGGCGCTCAGGACAGCTAAGGGATTATGAAACTTTACTGCAACCAGACGAGAGTATAATTAAATCTGATACGCTCTGGCACCGAGATGAGTGTCAACGTTGACGTCGAACATCCAACCACGCTCGACTTGATACGCTACAGACGAATCTGGATCCAAGCGGCGAACGACTTCCATCTGATAGATGCAGTGGGCGGAAGCTCGATCGAGGCTAATTAATACGTGTGGTCCAGGTGCTGGCCCCTCGCAGTGCCACGTTCCTGGTCACCGCAAGCGCTCAAGTCCCGCAAGCCCGGACGCTGCTGTTGGCAAGGATGTCGTCGTAGTGGGCACATCTACGGTGGTCAGCTGGCGACTCTTCCTTCGAGGCCGTCGTGTCCGTCGGGCTGCTAGATATGCGACGACAGCGATTATGCGGTGTCGGGCTGTTAGTCATACATACGACGGTTTCGAGTCCGGCACGCACCGCAGCACTCCAGCACATCCGAGTCGACCACCGCACTTTCGATCTGTTCACGCCAGTAATGATCCCTTTGCCATGGATCTCCGTGGTGTCGTCCGTTGGGATGGCCGTTGGGCCGCCGCTCGTCTACGCAGATCAAGCAGTATCCATTGTGAGGAAGGAGTAAGCCGTCTTATATGTTTCGCATACGCGCACAGGTTGTTCACGCCCGCCCGTTTTTCGCTCCCCAGAGACTCGACGGGTTTTTCTCGCGACGTCTGTGCGATCCTGCAAGTCCGTTTGAACAGCCGTCTGCACAACACGCTCATAATTCATGCCGTCAGGCTCATTGCCAATATCATTCGGTGTTTTTTCTGGTTAGGTGCCCGCTTCGAGTTCGCCTTGCTGCTCCAGTCGATTCTTATGATCATCGCGCAGGTGCGCCCCATTAAACTTACACATTGTATTCGTGCGACCGTGACGGTGCTGACCGACAGCTTGCATTATTGTTCATTTGCCTTCGCTATCGTCCGAAAACGAGTTCAGGGAATTATGCATCATCACCACGACCATTCTCTTTCTGGCAGTGGTCGTCATATACGCAATACATCGAGTGTCTTGCCGGGATCATGTAAGAATCGGTTGCATGCTTCTTGCTTTCGATAACCTGGGCGCTGTTCAGACTCTTCTCGGCGATAGTCTTCTTAATATTTGGGCAGTCCAAACTCTATATCTCGCTTCTGGGGTTTCTCGCTCTTGGATTGGAGAGCACATTACCCCTACCACAGCTCGTAAGGTTCGTGTATCTAACCGTGGGTCAACGGTGGCCTCATGTACGTTGTTGTCTGAGCAGCAATTACAAGCACAAGTCACTTTATGGATTCCGTGCCTCCACAATGATCGGCTGGGTGGGTGGAGACGCTTGCAAGTCAGACCATCATTGGCTCTACGACTGGTATCCGCTGATACTGTCGATCTAGGACAGCATACTTTTTTCTGCAAGGGTCTTCCTTGCAGTTCAAGGTGTGTGCGGTATTCCAGCTCTTGGTGGACGCAGGTAAGCCCTGATGTATTATACACGCATCCTGTACGTGTCACCGACTGTCTGTCCCAAAACAGCCATCATGGCACAGCGTCTGTATTATGGAAACAAGCCCCCACTGCGCACACTATCAGAAGGGGAGGACGTGGAAGACGCGCTTGCCCTAACTGAACGGTAGAAACAAGTATCCTAGTCGCTATGATATTGCTTGTACACTTGGACCAGGTAGACGCATGACAAACAATGGTAAATATTTAGTACCTTCACCACCGTACTTGGCTGGGTTTTCACCTCGACAACACGCGTCATCCAATTTTCTTTGTTCGCCGTCGTGCGCAGTTGTTAGAGACACTTTGATCATGGCTGACACCTCGAAACCCATCTCGTTCTGCGAGCATCTGCAACTTTCTAGTTTGGGTGTTCAACCGGCTTCGATTTCGTTCCAGGTACGCGCAGTCAACTTCAGTCCCCAATATCATGTTCAATCTGTTCGGTTCCCTGCCCCGCACCTTGTTTCTCAGGTGCGTCGAGTCTTGGTTCTCGGCCATATGACTGAGTCTGCTGTAGACTTTGACTTTGGAATCCGACCACTTCATTTGCATACGAGAAAAGGTCAACGAGCAGAATCAGGTTGTCATAATTGACCTTGCCGACGCAAACAATGTTCTCCGGAGACCAATTAGCGCCGATTCCGCAATCATGCATCCTTCCAAGAAAATCCTCGCGTTAAAGGGTCTGTCCCGACTCGTCGGTTAGCTGCTTAGCGCTGACAGCCTCTTCCGTAGCTGGCCGGACGTTGCAGATTTTCAATATTGAGAGCAAGCAAAAGGTCAAGTCTCACACCAACAGCGAGGACGTCGTGTTCTGGAAATGGATATCCGAGACAACCATAGGAATGGTCACTGAGACTTCGGTGTATCATTGGTCCGTTACGGACCAGACGTCTCCCCCGCAAAAGGTCTTCGACCGTCATCCAACGCTTGCGGGAGCGCAGATTATTAACTACCGTGCAACTTCTGACGAGAAGTGGCTGGTACTAATCGGTATCTCCAGCAACTCAACGAATCCTTCTGCGTTCAAGGTTAAAGGCGCGATGCAACTGTATAGCCGAGAGCGAGGTGTCAGCCAGCCCATCGAAGGGCATGCCGCTTCATTTGCGGAGATAAAGCTTGATGGTCACCAGCTCATAACAAAGCTATTCACATTCGCAGTTCGAACCGCTACTGGTGCCAAGGTACGCGACACACATCACGGGGATCTGATGTTCACTCAGGAGCTGTCGTGTAGCTTCATGTGGTGGAGATTGACCACACTGCACCAGATCCTCCATTCGTGAAGAAGGCAGTTGACGTCTATTTCCCTCCTGAAGCTACCAATGATTTCCCCGTAGCCATGCAGGTATCCAGAAAGCATGGTGTCGTCTTTCTGGTCACCAAATACGGTTTCATTCACCTGTACGATCTCGAGTCTGGTGCATGTGTTTATATGAATCGCATATCCGGGGAGACGATCTTTGTCACAGCAGAACATGAGGCGACCCACGGGATCATCGGCGTGAACAAGAAGGGCCAAGTCCTCTCGGTCAGCGTTGACGAGCAGACGATCGTTCCTTATATCCTCAGTACGCTGAACAATACCGACCTCGCGTTCAAGCTCGCCAGTCGTGCTAGTTTGCCGGGTGCGGACGATCTTTACGTCAAGCAGTACCAGCAATTATTCTCTTCCGGTCAATACAGCGAAGCAGCCAAGATCGCAGCCAACTCTCCTCGTGTACGCACGCACTCGTTAACGCAACCGTTAGACTGACCGTCGAGTACTCAGGGGATTCTTCGTACAGCTCAGGTGATTGAGTCCTTCAAGCAGGCGCCTGCCCCTCCAGGAGGCCTGTCCCCTATTCTCCAATACTTTGGCATCCTGTTGGAGAAAGGTGAACTCAATCATTATGAGTCACTCGAGCTCGCTCGTCCTGTATTGCAGCAGGGTCGTAAGCAGCTCCTCGAGAAGTGGCTGAAAGAGAATAAAGCAAGTTCCCCTCCCTGACATGCAGCTGCTTCTAATATTACGCTGTCAGCTTACTTGTAGTGAAGAACTCGGGGATATCGTCCGGCTGCATGATATGACCTTGGCTTTAAGCGTGTACCTCAGAGCAAATGTCCCCAACAAGGTCGTTGCCTGCTTTGCAGAAACTGGACAGACAGACAAGATTGTTCTGTACTCGAAGAAGGTTGGATACAGCCCAGATTATGTCGCTCTTTTGCAGCATGTCATGAGGACAAACCCTGACAAGGGTGCTGAGTTTGCTACCCAGCTTGTCAATGACGCGAATGGTTCGTTGGTTGATGTCGAGCGTGTAAGTGAGAATGTTACCAATCGTAAGTTCGTATCTGACGCATATATCGTAGGTCGTGGATATCTTTATGTCGCAGAACATGATCCAGCCAGCAACGTCCTTTTTGCTGGATGCTCTGAAGGAAAATCGGCCCGAGCAAGGTCATCTGCAGACTCGTCTTCTTGAGATGAATCTTGTGCATGCGCCACAAGTTGCAGATGCCATCCTCGGTAATGAGATGTTCACGCATTATGACCGCCCTAGGATTGCCAACCTTTGCGAGAAGGCTGGTCTCTTGCAGAGAGTAAGTGCGTTATTCTGTAAGCAAGGTTCTTTTGGTATTGATATCAACAGGCTCTGGAGCACTACGAGGACTTGGCGGACATCAAGCGCGCAATCGTGCATACTGGTGGTCTCCAACCTGAATGGCTAGTCAACTACTTTAGTCGTCTCACAACTGAACAGTCGATGGGATGTATGCAAGAGATGCTTAGGGTAAACATCCGCCAGAATCTCCAGGTCGTCATCCAGATTGCTACCAAGTATTCCGATATCCTGGGTCCCGTGAAGTTGATCGAGATGTTTGAGTCTTTCAAAACATTCGAAGGTGGGTATTTCTGCATGGGCACGCTCTCACAAGGCTAATTTCCGCACAAGGTCTTTACTACTACCTTGGGTCGATCGTGAATCTAAGCGAAGATTCCGAGGTCCACTTCAAGTACATCCAGGCTGCCACACGAACCGGCCAAATTCGTGAAGTCGAGCGTATCTGTCGAGAGAGCAACCACTATAACCCAGAGAAGGTCAAGAATTTCTTGAAGGAAGTGAAGCTTCAAGATCAACTTCCCCTTATTATCGTTTGCGACCGCTTTGACTTCGTCCACGACCTAGTTCTTTACCTGTATCAGAACGGTCTCACAAAGTTCATCGAAGTATACGTGCAGCGTGTCAACTCCGTCAGGACCCCCCAGGTTATTGGCGGATTGCTTGATGTCGATTGCGACGAAGCAACCATCAAAGCACTCTTAGCTTCTGTGACCGGCAATTTCCCCATCGATGAACTCGTTCATGAGGTCGAGCAACGAAACAGACTGAAGTTGATTCTGCCCTGGCTTGAGGCCCGTGTTCAGTCTGGCTCTCAAGATCCCGCTGTATTCAACGCTATGGCCAAGATTTTAATCGACAGCAATAACAACCCTGAAGCATTCTTGAAGGAGAACAACGTAAGCTTTTGAATCATGTCCCAGCGACCTTCTCCCTCAATGATCGGTGTAGTTGTACGAGCCTCTCGTCGTGGGTAAGTTCTGCGAGGCCCGAGATCCCTATCTGGCGTACATCGCCTACGCAAAGGGCTTCTGTGACGACGAGCTCATCGGGATCACAAACGAGAACTCGATGTTTAAACAACAAGCTCGTTATCTCGTAAAGCGCCGTCAACCAGAACTTTGGGCACAAGTTCTTGTTCACGACAACGTGCATCGGAGAGCACTTATCGATCAGGTAAGCCTGAACGTCTGCCTGGCTTATATATGTTTTGATTTTTGTAATCTATAGATCGTCGCAACTGCTCTACCCGAGTGCACTGATCCTGATGATGTTTCTGTTACCGTCAAAGCCTTCCTCCAAGCTGATCTCCCCATTGAATTGATCGAGCTTCTGGAGAAGATTATCATTGAACCCTCTCCATTCAGTGACAACCGTAATCTCCAGAACCTCTTGCTCTTGACAGCGATTCGCGCAGATAAGGGCAAGGTCGTGGGCTACATCAACAAGCTTCAGAATTACGATGTCGCCGAGATTGCCAAGATTGCAACCGACCATGGTCTCAACGAGGAGGCATTAACGATTTACAAGAAATACGACCAACATGCCATGGCTATCAACGTGCTAGTTGAAAATATCGTGTCTATTGATCGAGGCTTGGATTACGCTAACAAAGTCAACAAGCCTGAAGTGTGGAGCCGCCTTGCTAAGGCTCAGCTTGATGGTCTTCGCATCAAGGACGCTATTGGTATGCTCCGCGCGCAAAGTTTGTGAGAACAAGGACTGATCATTCCTTAGACTCCTACATCAAGGCAGAGGACCCTTCGAACTTTGTGGAAGTTATCGAGATTTCGGGTCATGCCGGCAAGCATGATGAGCTGGTCCGCTTCCTCCAGATGGCGCGTAAGCATCTTCGTGAACCTCAAATCGACACGGAGCTTGCCTATGCTTACGCAAAGACTGATCGCCTACATGACATGGAGGACTTCTTGGGTATGACGAATGTAGCAGACATCCTGGTTGTCGGGGAAAAGTGCTTTGAGGACGAGCTGTATCAGGCTGCTAAGCTACTTTTCACGAGCATATCCAACTGGGCTCGCCTGGCTACCACTCTCATTTACTTGGGCGAAAACCAGGCTGCTGTCGAAAGCGCTCGCAAGGCTGGTAACACTCAAGTCTGGAAGCAAGTCCATGCCGCTTGCATCGAGAAGGCCGAATTCCGTTTAGTACGTTTTCTTGTCACACAGGGGTGCTGTCACTGACGCGTGTGGCACTACAGGCGCAAATTTGTGGTCTGAATATCGTCGTACATGCGGTGTGCACAATCTCTAGACCAGACTTTTCCAACCTTTATTAATTTACTTTATAGGAGGAGTTGCCCGCTCTCGTTCAGTCTTATGAACGTCGGGGCTACTTCGATGAGGTTTTGGCATTGTTGGAGGCCGCACTTAGCCTGGAACGCGCTCACGTATGTTATCTTGCCTGTTGCTGCCAGTTTGCTGATCATTTGTAGATGGGGATCTTCACGGAGCTCTCCATTTTGTACAGCAAATATAGACCTGGAAAACGTTCGTCCGATCGTCCGATTTACAGCTACCTCCTCCTTCACTGATGACCCTTTGTCTCTAGTCATGGAGCACCTCAAACTCTTCGTATCACGAATCAACATTCCAAAGGTGAATTATTGTCATTTGTACGTGGAATTACGCGTGCTCAAGTGTGACCTAGGTCATCAGAGCCACGGAGAAGGCACATCTTTGGCCTGAGCTCGTATTCTTGTACATTAAGTACGACGAATTTGTAAGAGGCCCCCTCGCTTTTCTTTCGTCCCTACTCAATCATTGCTGAACCAGGACAACGCTGCTCTTGCCATGATTGAACGCTCTCCTGATGCTTGGGAGCACAATCAGTTCAAGGATGTGATTGTCCGCGTTGCTAATGTTGAGATGTAGGATGCATTTCTTGGATTCACGACCCACCCGCTTATGTCCTGCGTGTTACAGCTATTACAAGACCCTCACCTTCTACCTGCAAGAGCAACCTACCCTTTTGACGGACCTCTTGAGTGTTATGATTCCCCGCATAGACCACGCTCGTGTTGTACGCACATTCCGTCAGATCGACCATATTCCCCTTATTCGCTCGTATCTCATCGCTGTTCAAAACGTAAGTTCAAACCCCTGTAGATCCGCAGCCAACCTGACGATATCCGTAGCTAAACATCGAGGCAGTCAATGACGCATATAACGACCTTCTCATCGAAGAGGAGGATTACAAGACCCTGCGTGACTCGATCGACAGCTTTGACAACTTCAACAACATTTCTCTTGCTCAACGGTTAGAAAAACACGACCTTCTCGAATTCAGACGACTTGCGGCACATCTTTACAAGGTATATATTGTTATATTTCCCTCTTTGCAAGGTACTTACGTCCTCGGAGAAAAATTCGCGCTGGGAAGAGTCGATATCTCTGTCGAAGCAAGACCAGCTGTACAAGGATGCAATTGTCACTGCCGCAACGTCAGGCTCTACCGAGGTTGCGGAAGACCTCCTTTCCTACTTCGTTGACATTGGGAACAAGGAATGTTTCGCGGCCGTCCTTTATATTTGCTTCGACCTCCTGCGGCCCGACATCGTCGAAGAACTTTCATGGCAGCATGGCCTCAACGACTTCTACATGCCTTATAAGATCCAGGTCTCGAGAACAACACGGGAAAGGGTTTGTTCGCCTCTTTATTGTCGTGGAATTATGGCTCATCTGGTCTGTATTCTAGTTGGCAATGCTCGAAAAGGAGGTGAGGGAACGAGCCAAGAAAGATATTGCCAAGGAAGTGCAAGAAGCCGAACGGCCCATTATCAACCCCATCGACCGCCTACTTATTACCCAAGGCAACGGGTTCGTACCCAGGCCGATTCTTGTGTGACCAGCGCTGTACAGTCTCTTTTAGGTACCCAGCTCAGGCGCCTCCAATAGTGAACGGAACTGGCATAGGCGTGATCCCTGTAAGTATACACCTATGAGAGGGAGAAGAATACTGAAGCCTGTCACACAGGGCTACTTTTGATTCGTGATAGCATGATATTTGTCCACGGAGGGACTAAAATGTACCGTAACGCACTCTTCCGCTTACTATAATCTAGTCTTTGGTTTTTTCTCGACACGACGCGTAATTGAAAGTGTTCGTCAAGAAATACATGTAGAATGGAGACAGGACAAACATTTCGAGAAATGATTGCATGCGAGTTACATAAAAGCAATTAATTAGGACGGATCCGTACTAGAGTGCGTCGAAAGAGAGTAAGAGAGAACGCGTGCGTGTGATCCAAATGACGAGTCAATTTCACGCTACTATACAACTAGTGGGCCGATTGACGCGTGTGCTCAGCGATACACGTGCAGCCTCATAGAAAACTTCCGAGACACCCCGGTTGTGTTTCGAGCTGCATTCTGGGATGCACGGGTCGAAGACATGAGCCTGGACCATATGCAAGATGGGAATGCGAGGTGAAGCACGCACCCAAGTACCGCGACGCTCTTATTCGTCGTGCGACAGCGAGACCTTCTTCGTACTGTACCGAACGCAGACCATAGCGCGCGAGGCGTTCTCGGACATTCCGGTCGTCTCGAAGGTCACACTTGAGAGCTGCATTATTATTATTTTTTGTTTTTGGTCGTCAGTTGATTTGTTCAGTTTCGCATCCAGTCCAAGGAGGACTAACCAACGAGGACGAGCTAGAGGTAGATGTTTTCAGTCACACCCTGCCAAAATCCATGTGTCAAGCGAGTCAAATATACCTTGACTCCCGGACAAAATTCGACAATCTCGTCTATCCACTGAAATCATTTCAAAACGGGGGTGAGTACGAGCACCCAAAAACGCGCGAGAGTGGAATCACCTTTGTCTCCACGTTTTCGAGCGACGCGGGGTTGTCCACCTGCCATGAGCGAGGTCAACGTCCTGTTCGGGACCGCAACGGAAAAAGCGGCCAACTGACGGAGAAACATATCATGACGACGTGCGTCTCAGCATAGCTCAGCGATCTCAGCCTGTCAAACTCCTCCTGTCCTAGGGTTTTCTTCAAACGTCAGAAGTTATAGACAAGACTTTGGGTGGGGGGGCCAGTCAAGGCACTTACCGGCCGTGTCCCACAGGCTGAGCTCCACGACCTGGTCGTCGACGTAGATGTCGTGGACGTAGTTTTCGAACACGGTAGGTTCACTATGCAGTGGATTACGAGCTCGGAATGGGACGGCCACCGGTCTAGTTCACACTCACTATACTTGGGTGAAGAAGCCCCTGGTGAAAACGTTGAGCAGTGACGTTTTGCCTGTGAATTGAGCGCGTGTTAAGCGGGCAGGAACGAAGCGAGGCAGAGGGCGCATACCGCAAGCACCGTCTCCGCAGACAACAACTTTTCTTTGAATCTGGAAACATGCGTAGACGGTGAGCACGCAGCTTGGAAGCCACAGCACCAGGACGGCCTTACGGGTCTGCGACCAAAGCCAGCCTTCGAAGAAGAGCCACAGATCGCCATGAGGAGTATGGACGAAACGAGGAGGACAAACGGCTCGCAGCAGACGTGCGTTGTCCATCCGAGTCGTGGTCGTCCGTTTGTTTAGCTTTGTTTGTCGACACGCGAGACACGACAAGAAAACAAGAAAATGTACAATCCATAATGTACAGTCGTATACAAGTGCCAGACTCTCAAATCATATTCAATATCCACGTCAAAACGACAGCATACCCACGACACAGACTACTCATCAATTATGGGTCAAACTCAAGCCGCTCGAACTAACAAAGTCTTGCCAGGTGTTTTGAATCGTATTCGCTTCTGGGGACTCCCGTCGCACCGAAGACATGTGGCCGTTCACCTGAGGATAGCTGTTCTCGGAAACCATCCCATAATCATAGACAGGGAAGTAATTTGGGAACTGCCCAGGGACCAGTTCCATGTGTTGTATTTGTGTCGAGCAGTCACTATACCCTGACGTCTCGTACTGTTCTCGTATAGGCGTATTGAAAGCGGATGCGTCGGTGTACGTCGTCCCGTTGGTGTGAGAGCCAGTGGCATGGCCGAATGTTTTCAAGTAGTCCACAACAGTGGGATGGACATGACTGCTCCCGGGCGGCAGTGGCAACGGCACTACTGGATTCGAGGACGTGGGTGAGCGGTCAATGACCGCGGGGGACGACTGGGGTGATAACGAGTCTTTCTTGGCTACGAGCCGTGTCCTCCCGCCAAGCGTCGAGAGCTCATCATTTTCTTCGAACGGTGACCCTGGTTCAGAGTGGCCGGACAATTGTCTCGTGACAGGTGAGATTTTGCCCTTTCGGAACTCGTTCAGACTGATATGTGCCTTCTTCTGCAGCGCAAGCATGATATCCTGAGAGTTGGGTGAGCAGGTAAAGGTAGCATGCAGCAAGAATGCGGATTTACCAGCACAGCCTGGGCACGAAATCCCCGTGCTGCCTTGGAGAAGAGTTCACAGGCAGAGTCCAACTGAACGAGTGCGGAGGGTGCCAAACTCATCGACGGACATCGGGTGACAACAGAGCCTAACACAATCTACGGTTCGCACCATAAAAAGCGACTCGTGAGCACATCTCGAAGACACCGATCGGGCGAACGTACTGCACATGAAAACATATGGGTCCACAGGAACCACATCCGTTCACTAGGTTCTTTAAGTTGCGTATGAAGGTTCCGCATCAAGGCAACAAGAGAACCCGCACTGCGGTAAGCAGCGATGACCGAAGTCCCATAAGGGCTGCCGAGGGGATCCTTTGGGTGGTCGGTCACAGCACGGGCGAAGAAACTGCGATGGAGATAGAGAAGATCTGATTGGAGCAGTGTCAATAAGACAGTTCCGCGCTCCGTAGAAACACCCAAAGCTCGGAGGTGTAAAAAGATACGGTGGAGACATACTCATTTCACGGATAGCGAGGACGATATGTCGTTGTAGGATCAGAGAAACGCTCTCCTGGTGGCGTGACTCTGGTGGGGATGAATTACCAAACCCGGCTACTTGCAGGTTCGGAGGGACGGGGAATGCGCGTAACTTGCGGTCCAATTGGAGGACAGTTGCATACGTCGGCGTCTTTGCGCCGAAGGCCTGATCATGGACTATACTCATACATTCTGATGCAAAACGGTGTTTCCAAGCGTGGACTGAAGAAAACCATCAGACGAAGCGTAATTCAATTTGTCGTGAAGCGCACATGACTCGTCCCCAGGTTCTCCAGCAGATGGCAGCTTGCAGTCAATGTGTGACAGATAGAATGACGGCGGTCGTCCAAAAGTCCAGCACTGTGATGACGGTGACGGGAAATTTGATATTGTGATACCGTTCCCACTCACCTGCCACGAATCGTACGTATACAGCTCCCAGAACAATTCACGGCGGCGGAGAGTCTCCTTTTGGTCTACCCCCCATCTGCTTGGGTCACGGTCTGGAAGACAAACAAACCGATTTAGAATAATGTCATCACGGGATCAAACTGGAGAGCACTGACGGAGTCCAATCTGTGTGGTGATGAGTGAGAAATGGATCCGCTGAGCGATAACGAATAATAGCCAGGCACACTCACACTCTGCGCGATCTTGATTGCCATACCGATGATGGCCCAACGGGTACCAGAATTAGAACCGTGTCTGTCAGAAAAGAAGAGATAAAAGGTCATCAAGAACTATCAAATTGAAAATCAGTATCCTGCTCCCGCGACACGTCGACTTTACTTTCCAAAGTCTGCACAGCGCTGATAGTGGGGTCCTCGAAGAGCGAGCTTTGAAAGAGTGATGCACGCGCTAATTGATGGTATTTTTCGGCCTCGATGTTATAAGCTGGGTGCTTGATATCCACTAGGCTGCCGATTGCGAGAATCATAAACATGAGAGCGAGCTTGTGGGAGAGAAGTGCGTCATCGGATGGGGGACCAGCGTCTGGGGCATAAAAGAGAGGGTATATTTCCTCGAAGAAATCTTGTTCGTTGATTGGGTTATACCTGAGAGAGTTGCGTGAGCAGCTCAACGAGGAGTCGAGGTCACTCACATCCAAGCGCCGAGCGTGTAGTAAACCTGGGAAAGGTAGTGCGCCTTGGGTGGCTCGGGAAGGTACCAAAAGAGTTCTCGGAGTCGGACATTTTCGACCTGGAGGGGCTGAGAACTTGGGACAAGGGGGAAAGCACCACTGCGCGCGAGAATCTCGGGTGAAAGAATGCTCTGTAGAGAGGCCAGGCGGCCAGCCTCGGACTCTTGTGCCTCCGCACCTTCATTCTGGATTCGAGTGAGATCGATCGGGCAGCGGGGATGTTGTGACAAATTACCTGTAAGAAATACTGGGACAGAAGCAAAAGTGACGGTGTCAATGGAACGTGTTCCGGACCGATAGCCAGGCGTAGCTTACCCACGAATTGGCGATAGATCCAAAGTATTTGGCACCCCCAGAAGCGTTGATCGAGAGCGAACCAAAAGCGTCAACGATTTCTCCGTTTTGCTCTTCTTCCTTGACATCGCCTCTAGGAACGTTACGATGGTTGGGTGGTTCTCTTTGTAATGGGGCCTTGATCTGGAGAAGGTCGTCTGCCAGCAGGGGGTGCCTATCAGGCGAGATGAGGGAGTGGGAATGCCTCAAGGCATCCTCAAGCTCGCGAACTCGACTGCACAGAACGGATATCTTTTCGTGGAGTTCTTGGGTTGAAGCGAGAACGAAACTGTGAGTGTGTGAGGGAGGAAGGGGGATGAGAGGAGCTCGAGGAGCATGTACCGATTGCCTTGACCGGTGGTCAGAGAGCCTGGATCGCGGGGACGATTTCGTCGAGGAAGGGAGGAAGGAGGAGAGGATGACGTACCGTCCGGACAGATCGCACCACAGCCGCGTTTGACGCAGGAGCCACAGGGAACATTCCTGTCGCAGCGCAGCTTGAGGCTAGAGGAAAGAAGATTGGAACGGGAAAAGGGAAAGGAAAGGGAGAATGAGGGGGACTGACCGCCTGCATTCTGCGCACGAGAGGCGGGTTGCGCCCTTTCTGCGTTTCTTTGACGGGTCTGCGAAGATGCCTGGCTCCATGGGGGCAGGAGACGGTGGGGGGAGCGGACAAGAGTCCAGGACGAGGAAGAGAGGAGAGCGCGATGGCTCGATGGGGCTCCAGAGAAATCAGGTTTCCACGGGTCGGCCATATCTATCAGAAGGAGAAGGA
>JBBPTA010000010.1:75958-97727 GCA_038093915.1 Boletellus aff. emodensis
ACCGCTTCAACGAACAAAGTTAGAGCTGTCCACGACCACTTGCCTTTTCGGGCAATTCTACCAACCACGTGATTCATCGTACATGCCCTACAGTCTACTAGTAGTACACGGCTGACATTTTTTGTTCAAATCTGCCGCAAATCCCGCGCGCATCCCCGCCGCGCTCAGATGTGCGTCAGGGAATCGACACAGATGATCCCGTCACGCTCGCTCCAAGGATATCCCCATCGATGTAGCCATTCTCGCACACCCGCGGCGAGACGCGCACGCGAGGCCCCCCGTGCCGCGTCTTGACTTCCTGTGTGCTTTTCCTCTCCAACAATGACATACGCTGGAAAAAAGGGTTCTCAGAACAGAAGAGGTAACAAAGAAGAGTTCTGACCGAGTCCCAAAAAGTGTTCTCGTTCCAGCTGTCAATGCAAGTCAGCGCATCTGAAACAACGGAGCGCGCGCGACAACTCACTGCAAGCACGAATTCCTCTAGCACCTCAGTGGCTTCATTCGAGTGCAATCCGTGTAGGTCGAGCATTGCTTCCGTCCTTTCCTCCGAAGACAATTTCGATTCACCGCCGTCCTTACTTGCAATACCCAAACATATCCCCAAACCACCGCCACACGCGCGTCCTCGTGCGCTCCGATCTCCCAGATCGTCCGACCAGTTCAAGTCTCGGCTCTTGACTGCCTGCTCCGCGAGCTTTGCGCGTTCCCTAACCAGCCTTCCGGCGGCCTCCGTCATCTCATTGCTCATCTTCGCATTAAGATCGTGCCCTTCCCGACTGAACCGCTTGGCGGCAGCGCCGTCCCCCCGTCTCCATGCATCAGCAGCTCGCGAGAGACACGCATTCCGAGCAGCACCCAGCTGTAGCGCACGAGAGCGATACGACATGTAGAGCGCATTCACCGATTCTCCAGTTGGTAGGGTAGGCAGCAGCGTCGGAGGGTGCAACTTGATGCGTGGAGAAGGCTTCGGTGCGACAATCGTTGTCCGGAGTTGCAGATTGTCAGCAGAATTGGCTCCCGAAAGTGGTTCACGCCGAGCTGCCATTGCGCGGTCGGGCAGTGGTGCCGGTACAGGCCGTTTGACTGCAGCTGCAAACCTCGTCCGGCCGGGATCGTGCTGCCAATTTCCATGGGTCCTTTTGTTCCTACCGTCGAAACCCAACGCAGGAAATTCATCCGAAGGCGGGCTAGAAGCTCCAGTCGAATTCCCGGTATTGTGATGCAGGTTCGTACGAGAGAGCGCATTCGTGACAGTTGCAACGTCGACATCTCTGGGTAGGTGGTGCAGAAATTCACATTGATCTTGCTTTGCACACGTGCCACGCAACCAAAAACGACACAAGGCGCGCTCAAGATCATGGCTGAACACAAGCAGATCAGGCACGGGAGGTCGGGGGAGAGTGCGACGTAGTTTACCTGAATCGACAATCTGCTCGTAAGCATTCCCCAGCGAGATAGTATCGGCACACCCGGTTTCCACCTGGAACGGGTCGTGCACTTGTGCCCCTTACGGCTTGCCTTGCTACGTTCGGGAAGCCAGATCGTCCACCACGCAGTATGGCTGCAGGACCGTCCCTTGTGACCAGCGTGACACGATTACCCATCGATTGCATTCGCATCTGCGTGTGCTGAGGGGGGGATGGTAGTGCACGATCGATAAGCCAAGCCATAGCCTTCTCAAAGTCATATCCATTCTGAGAAAGCGCTTCCTCAAGCTCGGAGGGAGCGAGAGTCGAACCAAAGACAGAGCTCAACACATCAAGGGGGGTCATGCCATCGGTGAGGTAACCGGACGTATCGGGGTCTTCGCCTGGAATGTCGTATTGAGAATCATAGTCGTATCCAGGTGGGTAAAATCCAGCACGGAGGTCGTCAGGAGAGTGACTCGAGAGGGCCGAGTCAGACCATTGATCAAAATCTGTAACTGTGATCGGATGGAACGAATGAGGTGCCGTCTTCAACGCAAAAGGATCAAAGGGGTCATTCTCATCCTCCTCCTCCTCTCCTACCCTCGTAGAGGAGCGGAGTTGACTTGGGGTAGCAGCCCGAGAGGGTGTGTTATGATCTGGGAGAAGGGGGGCAGCAATCGCAAGGTTGGACGTGGCCCTGAGTGGACTGTGAGACCACAAGTCAGGTGACGGCGTCTCTGTTCTCCCATGACCCGACAATGTGGCAGGGTTGGAAGAAGCAGCAGACAGTGGGCGTGGAATAGGTTTGAATTCTGTGGCTTTAGCGCTGAGCAGTCTTGGAGAGGAAATTGGCGAAGCAGGAAGGCTTGCAGTGAACTGAGCATGGGCCTGAGTGGCTTGGGAGTGCGCAAGAACGGGTGAGTTCATAGGTGACACACTACGAGCGGTGATGTGAGGCGGAGCGTTGCTACTGACGAGCGGGGACGCAACAGGGGTGTGTGGTCTGCGAAACCCAATAGAAAAGGGTGAATTTGGAGTTGAAGAAGGGGTATCGGGTCTGTTTGGTCGAACAGAGTGAGAAGATGCCCTGGAGGAGGGCCGAGACGGGCGTCGGGTTGGCGTGAGGAAGAGGAATGGGACGCCCGCAATGTCGTCGCGATGTCTGTGCATGAGGTCGAGGACATGCTGTTCGAGCTGCAAAGGAGCCGATTGAGATAGGAGAGACGGGGACAGGGAGGGGCTCTAACCATATCGTCATCGACACCGCACTCGGACTTGAGAATGCCTTTGAGAACGTCCTCTTGTTCGTCCGCGAGCAGGGATGCCACTTTGTTCACCAGGGCGGTGCTGACGCGGGTCGAATCGTCGCTGTCGTCGGCGTCGCAGCCTTCGAGTGGAGATCTGTGCTGCCGAATTATAGCGGACAGCTGCGCGCGGGTGTGGGGAAACCGCTGAACTTGGCCTGCGAAGCCAAAGCCAAGCTCAGCTGCGTTGTCGCTGGAGCCAGACGGGGAGAGTGGGGAGGGCAGCATCAGCGTATTGGGCATCGAGTGATGGTAGTGAGAGATGGGTCAGTGATCGGTGCATGGGCCGTTGAGCGGGGACCGCTGCATAAAAACAAGTTGACGAGGACCATACTAGTCCGCACAAATACATAACGTTAACTTTCAGATCGTCTAGCGACGAGCAGCCGGAGATCCCTCACTCGTCCCACTGCACAAGCACATGTTCTTCCCGCCAGCATTCCTCGCCTTCTCGTCCCTCGTCGTCAAGGCAGCAGTCCTTCGCGCACGAAAACATCATGCAGGTCCCCCATTCCATTCCACGGCTCCCTGCCTCCTTGTTGCGCTTGAGCGCGTCTTGCACTGCTTTGATCCTCTGTTCATCCGACATTTTCCGTACATCCACATGCATGTCGTCGATCGAACCTCTCAGGACATTGATCAAGTTAGGCATCAGCTGGCATTCGAATGCCCGGCTCGATTTACAGTGAGGACACGGTGGGATGGACCCCGCGCTGTAGGAACGTTTCGTCGGCCGAACGACCTTGAATTCGGCTTTCGTGACCGGAAGCGGTGCTTGCGCAGCGGCAGGGAAGAGCACTTTGAAAACTTGATCTGATGCGAAAGGCAGAGGGGTCCCTCTAAGTTCGTAGCTGCAGGGTACCCATTCATGATCTAGTCCAGACATCCCCCGGGGTGATAACTCACCGGAGACATTGCTCTCCCGTATATCCGACACGCTTCGCGAACCGATCGAACACATTGTCGATCTCCAGCGAGTTTTCATATGTCTCCAGAACCCAATTGGCTTCCTGCCCGGCTTTGCCATCCACTAAAACGGAATCCTCTATTCTGGTGCTTGCCGGGACCTTTGGCTTGGGAGGCTGCGGAATGTACTCGGATACTGTCGACAGGTATACTGCAGGGTAAGACGGCGCTGCGGCCCAAGGCGACTCTGCAACTCTTGTTAAAGTCATAGCTGTGATGAGAGAGTCCTCGGATGATAAGGAATCGTCACTCTCTGCATCGCTGCGATAGTCGTGGTCTTGCTCGGGTGAATGGGGGGTACCGGTCGTTTGGTTTCCAAAAATCTGGTCACCAAGACCGAATGTTATTGATTTGGCGGTGGGTTTCATCTGAATGGCTGCGCGATTGGTAGAGGGGGGATGAACATTGAAATGACTACGCACGGAGAAAGGGTTGGCCAAAGTTTTTCCGTTCGAGGGAGGGGAGGTGCTAGTCTTCTGCTTCTCCTTTAGCTTGGCTGCATAGGCGGAATTATACCTCAGACCACGCCACGCGCGTATGCTGTCCGTATATGAGAGGCACAACCTCCCCGTACCGGTACACGCCTACCTTCCGGCCTGTCTTTGACACGCGGAACGAGCACAACCCCATACGTATAACGCACGGTCCATCGGACTCCCTTCAAATGGGCACCACACCTGTAGGAGGAGCTCCATGGGATCTGAGCAGATCCTACATTGGGATGAGGAAAATGGGGGTTCCCGGGAGGGCAAGAATACCTTGAAAAGCAGGATACAATTAAATCTGCGTCGACATGCTGTTCATACACTGGACAAGGGCAGGGCTCGTACAGGAAGACCACCGATGCGAGAGACAGCAGCATCTTTGATGTCAGCATCGGTCTCCACCCTCCCGTCGGGAACGCCGAGTAAGACGTCCGTTTCCATGCCGGAACTGATCTCTTCGTCGGAATCGGACCAGTCGCCTTCCATTGGTGCGGGCATACTGTGGAGAGCCAAGTCAGCGGGGAATACGCTAATGAAGGTGCAATGCAGATCAGATATGCATGAATGGTAAAAAAATACATGGGACTCGTCAAGACGATCGGCGGGAGGAAGCCTCGCGTAGAGCGTGTCAGACTCGTCATCTGTGTTCATCCGGTGGAGGAAAAGGTGGACTGTTCACTTACCTGACTTGAGGGCGTCGAGCGGAAGGACGAGTTGCTCAGACACTGCTTTTATCGGGGGGTGATTGCGGATGGGAAATGTTTTCCTTGTATGGATGAGAGGCTCCCCACTGTCAGGGTTGGCGTCGCCTACAACTCGACCGAGTCGGTGCGTTCGGTTTCTTGCCGGGGATGTCTGCGCCGGATGCACGGACACGCAGAAAGATCAGCTTACAGCCAGCCAAGGTCTTCTCTGTCTCGTATGTGGTCTGCTTCGTCCTCCGCCGTATGCACTAATCAACCCGCAGACTTGGCACTAACACATTCCCAAAGATAGTCCTCTCCAACATTCTCTTTGTCCTTGCACTCTTCGCTGCAAAGGAGTCTTTACTCTCTTACGATGTGGGTGTCTTCTGGGTGGTCATGAGAGCCCTTGCCTTGGGTGCCTTGGGCATGTTGGTTTGGGAGGGTATGACTATGGGGTTTTCGAACGGACCTCGTATCGAGGTAGGCCGTCGCCACCGAGCTATTTCGGCATCTCAGAATTGCGCAGTGGACTGCGTTGGGCGTATCCTCGTTCTTGCTCTTCGTGCAGCAAGCAGCGCTATATACTGCACTCTATCGGTTGCCTTCCCCTCGGTACGTTCATCATCTTATTCCGTTGCAATGAATCCAAAGTCACCCTCCCTTCTGATAGTGTCATACTATTTGCTCATTTCTCCTCTTCATGGGTAGACGCGATGGTAACTTTTTTTTTCTCTGCAGGAGAATCGCCTAAATGTCCCCGCTAGACATCCCGGCCCTTCATCGTTCTCTCCTCCTTCGTTCTTTCCTTTTTCGTTGACGTCACTCTGTTCGGCAAACCTCCTGCCGGTATCTTCCCTGGTTACATCTGTCTTGTACTTCATGGCTTAGCTACCTATGCCTTGGAGCATCTTCGTGGTGTTTTGTCACCCGCGATCAGTCCTACCCTGGTCACTGCTGCGAGTACCTTTGGCGCTGCATTGCTTGGCCTCCCCCTTTATGCATTCAGGCGAGCACTAGTAAGTCTGTCCGCCATATCGGTTGTTCTTCACCTGACCCCTTAAGCTCGATTCCCGCCCGTCACCTGTTGTTCCTTTGTTGTCCTTGGGCGTCCTTCCTCTTCTCGCTTTTAATGCTGTATTCTTGGTTCCAGACACCAAAGCGAAACAGTTTAATCCTCAGCAAGCCACCCAGGTTTTTTTGTTGTCTTACCCATCGGCCTTTCTCGTTGCCATTGCGCTGGGACGCCTTGGGTTTTCTCAACACCCACATTGGATCGATCTCGTGCTTAGTGCAATGCTTTACTACGGTAAGGTGAATGGCGGACGGGAGTCTGTCTACTCACATGGATGATCACAGCAAAATATCCGGGCGAAGATCAGACCCCTTCGTCTTCTCGAACACCGATATCGAAACTCGCTCGCTTTTACCTGAATTCTATCCTCTCGGATAACGAGTCTAGAAAGATTTTTTACTTTCTGGCGCTCAATCTGTGCTATATGCTTGTGCAAATGCTTTATGGTGTCTGGACGAATAGCCTGGGGCTTATTTCAGACGGTGAGCAATTTCATACAGATGTTTCTCAATATTTGTCGAGCGATTGCGAATGCATAGCAATCCATATGGCGTTTGATTGTCTAGCTATCGGCGTCGGGCTGTTGGCCTCGGTCATGGCCAAGTGGCCGCCAAATGAGCGATTTACTTACGGGTAAGTTTTCATTGCACCGTGGTGCGTAGTCATTAGTTGTGCTAAAAGTTGGTCCGATGTATTCTGTTTTGCTGTAGGTATGGCAGAATTGAAACACTATCGGGTTTCGCAAATGGGATATTTCTTATCCTCATTTCAATATTCATCGTGTTCGAGGCGGTTCAGCGACTGTAAGTCAGATTGTTGCATCGATTGTTGTGCGGATGAGGACATCTTGCTCTCAGGTTAGACCCACCGCAGATGTCGACGAGCCAACTCCTACTGATTAGCTCTCTCGGGCTCGGTGTAAACTTATTTGGCATGTTCGCAATGGGGGGACATCACCACCACCATGTACGTGTTCGGATTACCGGATATACTTGAAATAATATTGGTCGGTGTAGGGTCATAACCATAATCATGGACACGGACATAGCCACGATCATGGGCGCGACCACGCTCAGCACGCTAGTCACCCGCTTACACACGATAATCACGCCCACCACTCGAACAATCATGTACCTCACCACGACCCTGCTAGCCATCATGTGCACCACAGATCAGATTCGCATACCCTCGATCACCATAAGCACGACAGTGCTCATAGTGGCCACACCTACGCTATCGTAGCATATTCACAACAGGATCCGCATTCAGAGCCCCATCACGAACAACAAGAGAGAGAGCCCTTGCATACCCGCTCTCATATGCATGAGCTTTCCGACAAGTCATATTCTGATCCAGATTCTTCACCTGTTGAAGCAGAGCATACCCAACACGGTTCAAAATCTTCCACGATCAGGGAACGAAAACCTCACTCTCGCGGCCCATCACTTCAAATTACGCTCGAAAGGAACCAATCACTTTCAACACCCACAGTTCAAGTTCCATTTCCACTGTCGTCCCCAGTTGACTCGCCACTCTCTCCTAGTTATCCGAGCACATTTAAGCATGACCACCATCCTGTGTATCATCATACTGGTCATGAGCATGCCACTGACACAGATGGGCATGCCCACCATCACTGCCATGACCACCAAGGTCATAGTCACAACATGCGCGGGGTATTCCTGCATGTCATGGCGGTACGTTTCATTTCGTATTCAAAGACGAGGCTCAACTGTGGTTAGGATACCCTTGGCTCGGTAGGAGTCATCGTCTCGACGCTCCTCATCCAATATTACGGGTGGACAGGATTTGATCCCATCGCTTCTCTCTTTATCGCTGTGCTCATTGTCGCTAGTGTTGTTCCCCTCGTCATTGACACTGGACGGGTGCTCAGTTTAGATCTGGGGGACAACGAAAGTAGAGTTGGAATGGCTTTGAAGGAGGTGTGCAATGCAACTTGTTTTACTAGACCAGACAATATTGACGCGCGCCGCCTTGTATAGCTTGAGCGTGTCGATGGTGTTGCTTCATATTCTTCCCCGCGATTCTGGCCGAAAGATTCCTCAAGCATCATTGGTTCCATTCATGTCCAGCTCTCGTTTTCTGTCCCTCAGCCACACTCGTCTGACGTGCCAAGCAACAAACAGTCGAACATCGACCTCGTACTGGAGCGTGTGGATGCTCTCCTGAAAAGCAGAATACCCGGACTGGAAGAGGTCACGATACAACTGGAAGAAGCGTAGCAAGGGTAGCATGTGGTGGTGTAATATTGATGGACTTTGGTAGTAGTGCTTGCTCTCATACCTCGATATTCGTAATTTGGCCTGTCGACACTGGCGTGGTATTATTTCAGCACAGGTGACATAAGTATCCGCACAACTAGCCTTCAACTAGGCCCACGTCCGTTAGCTTGGGTTGCAACCACAGACATCGACCCTTTTATTAGTGAAACGAAATTAACGGCGGACAGGCGCTCTTCAATTCATGGGAGGTTCAACTAAGGACGGGGTTAAGGAAGATTTGGCGGAACTGAAGAGGAATATTGCGACAGGCAACCGAAAAGACAACAATGTGGTCTCCTCAGCTGGTGCGCGAATCTCGTCCTAAAACACAATAGAATTCTCGAACTTGGATCCAGGACTATCGATTGTCTCTTATTGTACTGCTTCTGTCCTCATGACCATCGTGAATAAGGTATGTCACCAGCCCAAAATTCATATCAAAGCATTCACTTGAGCGTAGTTTATGGTATCTGGACGTCAGTTTAATATGACCTTCCTTTTACTCTCTCTGCAAAGTATCATCTGTGTTACATGCGTCATTGTTGTCAAAAAGTTGGGCATCATTTCGTTTCGGAATTTCGACGCACAGGAGGCGAAAGCATGGCTTCCTGTGAGCGCCTTGCTCGTTAATGTCATATATACCGGCTCCAAGAGTCTGGTGAGTGTTTAACTTTGACGTGCAGGTTGTCTTTTTGTCACTTCCGAACTAATGACCTGAAGCAATATCTCACCATACCGGTCTACACGATTTTCAAGAATCTGACTATCATTCTTATTGTGCGTGTCACCTCGTCGCGGTTGGCATTGTTCATTGTTATCTCAGGCATATGGGGAAGTCATATGGTTTAATGGGCGGATAACTGGACTCACCATGATATCTTTCCTGTTGATGGTGAGTGTCTTGCTATGATAGCTGATGAGTGATCGAGTTTTCTACGTACAAAAAAAACAGATACTTTCTTCTGTTTTCGCGGCCTGGACAGATGCAAACAAGCCAGCCAGCAATATTCCACCGGCTAGTGCGACCATGGGCGTTGGCCTGGACCTTGCTGCCACAGTGATGGATAGATTGCATATAGGATACTTTTGGATGTTGCTTAACTGTTTGGCGAGCGCTAGTTATGCAAGTCCCCTTTTGGTTTCGCCTCAGAGAAATGCTAATGATACCTTGCTGACAGGTCTTGCTCATGCGGAAACGTATCAAGATCACAGGGTTCTCCGATTGGGACTCGATGTTTTACAATAATCTGCTGTCGATCCCTATACTGACCGTGTTTTCTATCATCCTGGAAGACTGGGGAATAGAGAATCTCTCCCATAATTTGTAAGTACGCTTGGCCACCTCGTATGTCATGTTGTGTACCAATAATCAGGCGTTCCCATCAAGCCCGGAAGAAACCCGACGTTTGCTGCTGTCTGCTATCGCGTTCTCTGGTGCGGCCGCAGTTGGCATCTCATATACCACTGCTTGGTGCGTCCGGACAACAAGCAGCACGACATACAGGTCTGGTCCCCGTCGTTGAGAGCGTGTAGAAACTGACGTCAGGTTCCAGCATGGTCGGGGCGCTGAACAAGCTCCCGGTGGCTGCATCAGGAATGCTGTTCTTTGGTGATGCGATCACGACTGGATCAGTCTCCGCGATTGGGGTGGGATTCTTGGCAGGCGTCATGTACGCGATCGCGAAGAACAACCAGAAGAGATCCGAGAGCAGGGTACAGAGTGTTCTACCGCTGTCTAGACGGTCCTGACGCTGTCTTTCTCATGGCGTGTCATCGAGCGCCGTGATGTACGAGAGAACTGATTGTTCCTGGGACGGATACCGTTGATGCTTCACACTAGGGTGGTGGGGTCGGTGGGTGAGGGTGGGGATGGTGCGGGAAGTGCCGCCTTAATGCCGGATATGACGAGGAGGGTTCAGGCCGACTTGAGAGGATGCCGGCCTCCCTTTCCCAAGTTTCGGCCCCGGGTCGGAGTCCCGTCTGACTTGTGTCATCCTATACCGTCCTTAAATTCATTGTCTGGCCATTGTTGTCCTTGACTCCCTTCCACGACCATGGCTGCCCCCTCACAATCGCTTCACCCCCCGAGGCTCGCCCACACCTTCGTCACGTCGCCCAGTGCGCCCAGCACGCCTGTGCACAACATACAGACCATGCGCAGAAAGGCTGCTGGGCACGGCGGACCTCTGACCAAGATCCTCGTTGCGAACCGTGGCGCAAGTTGATATACCATTCCCGCTCAACGATATCCCTAATGTAATCTCACACTCGCCAGGAAATCGCCATCAGAGTGTTCCGGACTGCCCACGAGTTGGCTATGCACACTGTAGCGATCTATTCCTACGAGGACCGTCTCTCTGCCCACCGCCAAAAGGTGTGTTGTCCGATCTTGCCCGTCGTGTATTCGCCCTGACATGCCTGACAGGCCGATGAAGCATATCAGGTCGGTAAAGGTTTGACGCCCGTTGGTGCATATCTCGCACAGGACGATATCATCAGGATCGCACTTGAGCACGGCGTCGACATGATCCATCCTGGGTTCTTGCTATCGCTTATCTTATCGTGTCTGCATTAAGTGCCTTTAATAGATATGGCTTCTTATCCGAAAACGCCACGTTTGCGCGCAAGGTCGAGCTGGCTGGTATTGCGTTCGTTGGACCCACCCCTGAAGTTATCGATGGTCTCGGTGACAAGACTAAAGCACGTACATTAGGTATGTGGTCCGGTATGGTGGCATGTGCATCTGAGATTGATGCAACATTATTTCAGCTATTAAAGTTGGTGTGCCAGTTGTTCCAGGGACGCCGGGGCCTGTCGCATCGTATGTCGAAGGAGACGCATTCATTAAGGAACATGGTTTCCCGGGTGTGTCTAATTGCTGCACATACTACACCATATGGACGATCATATTCTTGTCTGCAGTTATCATCAAGGCTGCTATGGGCGGAGGTGGTCGTGGCATGCGTGTCGTGCGCGAACAATCCGACTTCCAGAACGCGTTCGAACGCGCTGTTTCCGAGGCCAAATCCGCTTTCGGAGATGGCACGGTTTTCATCGAACGCTTTTTGGAACGACCTAGACACATTGAAGTCCAAATTCTGGCCGACGCAGTTGGCAACACTATCCACCTTTTTGAGCGTGACTGTTCAGTGCAAAGACGTCACCAAAAGGTCGTCGAGGTTGCACCCGCCACGCATCTCCCTGAGGATATCCGCCAAGCTATCCTGGCCGATGCTATCAAGCTTGCCAAGAGTGTGGGATACCGGAATGCTGGAACTGCCGAGTTCCTAGTCGACCAGTCGGGTAGACATTATTTCATTGAGATCAATCCCCGCATCCAAGTCGAGCACACTATCACTGGTACGAGCCTCATACGTCCTCGTGGATCTTCGTTCTTAACGCGGCTCTGTTGCGCCTGTAGAGGAGATCACTGGCATTGACATTGTCGCTGCCCAAATCCAGATCGCTGCAGGTGCAACCCTTCCTCAGCTTGGTCTGACACAAGATGCTATCAGCCGCCGAGGCTTTGCCATTCAATGTCGTATCACAACTGAAGATGCGGGTGCTGGCTTCCAGCCAGATACTGGAAAGATCGAAGTATACCGTAGTGCAGGTGGCAATGGTGTTCGTTTGGATGCATCCTCTGGTTTCGCTGGTGCACAGATCACGGTAAGCATCCAAGGTATTCGCAGTTACGTTTCGCCACGCCTATTCCATCGTGCAGCCACACTACGATAGCTTGCTTGTCAAATGCTCGGTCAGTGGCACAACATACGAAGTTGCTCGTCGCAAGATGCTCCGTGCCCTGGTTGAGTTCCGCATCCGTGGTGTCAAGGTCGGCCGACGTGTACGACTCCATTCTCGCTACTGAATTGACGTTCTTAGACCAACATCCCGTTCTTGTTCCGTCTCCTCACACACGATGTTTTCGTTGGTGGAAAGACTTGGACAACGGCACGTATCAGAATCCCAGAGTGCGCAGCATTTTTCATATTGTTTTAGTTTATCGACGATACTCCGGAGCTCTTCAAGCTTGTACAGAGCCAAAACCGCGCTCAGAAACTCCTTGCGTACCTTGGGGATCTCGCGGTCAACGGGAGCTCTATCAAGGGACAGTCTGGAGAGCCAGGTCTCAAACACGAAATTGTTATCCCCACGTTGGAGAACCGTGACGACATAGATAGTCCACCCATCGACACCACACATCCGTGTCAGTTGGGTTGGCGTAACATCATCGTCGAGCACGGTCCCGAGGCCTTCGCCAAAGCTGTACGAGAGTACCCGGGCACGCTTATCATGGATACAACATGGCGGGACGCTCACCAATCGCTCCTTGCGACCCGCCTTAGAACCATCGACATGGTTAATATCGCAAAGGAGACCAGCTATGCTCTTGCCAATGCCTTCAGTCTGGAAATGTGGGGTGGTGCCACGTTTGATGTCGCCATGCGGTTCTTGTACGAAGACCCTTGGGAGCGGCTGGTGCGTCATGGTCTGATGAGTTTTTCCGTCTGATCGTTCACGCGTGCTTTTTAGCGTACTCTCCGTAAGCTAGTGCCCAACATTCCATTCCAAGCACTTGTGCGTGGTGCCAACGGCGTTGGATACACCAGCTACCCGTAAGGCCTTGGAAACTTTCGCGACGTTTACTTATTTTCATCTCAGCGACAATGCCATCTACGACTTTTCTAAAAAGGCCGTAGAGAATGGTCTCGATATCTTCCGTGTCTTTGATTCCTTGAACTACTTCGGTGAGCGTACTAGTATCCAAAGGTTGACCGGCCAACTGACCTGGCATGAATTCTACAGAGAATGTGAGATCCGACACATCTACTTGATTCCACCTGTGCTAACTTTGTTTAGATGAAGCTCGGTATTGACGCTGCCAAGAAAGCGGGAGGCGTTGTCGAAGCCGTTGTATGCTACAGCGGCGATGTCGCCAGCACCAAGGAAACAAAGTATACCTTGGAGTACTACCTGGACTTCATCGACAAACTTGTCAAAGAAGGCGTTCACATTCTTGGTGTAAAGGATATGGCTGGCCTGCTCAAGCCTGAGGCAGCGAAGATGTAGGTAGCTGTGCTGTGTCTCATGTGAGCAGTGAGGGCTGAGTGACACACACCACAGCCTGATAGGAGCCATTAGAGAGAAGTACCCCGATATTCCAATCCATGTCCATTCCCACGACACGGCTGGAATTGCGGCCGCATCGATGTTGGCGGCCGCAGCTGCGGGTGCCGATGTTGTCGACGTTGCTATTGACAGTAAGTACTAAAGAACGTGTTCACACACATACCTTGACTAATTGGTGTACAAGGCATGTCCGGGTTGACCTCTCAACCATCGATGGGAGCGGTCTGCATGGCGTTTGAGCAAACGAAATTGGGCACGGGTATCCGATACGCTGATATCCAGGCGTTGAACTCGTACTGGAGTCAGGTCCGCATGCTTTACAGCTGCTTCGAAGCCAATGTCCGTGCATCGGATTCGAGTGTCTTCGATCATGAGATGCCAGGAGGGCAGTACACCAATCTTATGGTAGGATTTGAACCTTGTGGCATCCTTATTATATGTTAACTCAGTGGCTGTGTAGTTCCAAGCTGCGCAACTTGGCCTCGGAACACAATGGACAGGTAGGAATTATGTATCTAGGTTTCCCTGTGTACTCATGCACGATTCTGCAGAGATCAAGAAGAAATACGTTGAAGCCAACGAACTTGTGGGTTGAAAACACTGTCAATTTTGTGGACACACCTAACTCTTCTGCCAGTGTGGTAATATTGTTAAAGTGACGCCGTCGTCCAAGGTGGTCGGGGACTTTGCACAGTGGATGACGTCGAACAGTCTCACCAAGGCGGATGTACTTTCCCGTGCAGATCAACTTGATTTCCCTTCGTCCGTTGTTGAGTTCTTCCAAGGCTACCTTGGACAGCCCATAGGAGGCTTCCCAGAGCCATTGCGTACTAGGGTTATCAGGAATAAGCCCCGAATCGACGGCCGCCCTGGTGCTACGCTGGCACCTCTAGATTTCAAAAAGATCAAGGCCGATCTGCGCAGCCGATTCGGAAAACACATCACTGATGTAGATGTGACCTCATACGTTATGTACCCCAAGGTTTGTTGTTTTGTTCCCATTGTCTGGCGCGGACTACTCATGCTAACTCCGCTAGGTGTTCGAAGAATATCAGGGATTCCTGGAGAGATACGGGGACCTAAGGTGCGTAATCTTCCATGATGGGGATTCGACTTGATATGGATATGTTAACTGCAGCGTGGTTCCGACACGGTACTTTTTGGGTCGCCCTGCCACCGGAGAAGAGATGCACATATCTATCGAAAAAGGAAAGACTCTCATCATCCGTCTGATGGCGGTAGGACCCGTCGTCGAGGGCCGTGCCCAACGTGACGTCTGGTTCGAAGTCAACGGCGAGGTAATGCTAAAAGTATGTGGAAGAATTTTACTGATACGTGCGGACTGGTTAGGTCCGCGCAGTGTCCGTCGAGGACAAGAACTCTGCGGTCGATACCGTCTCACGGGAGAAGGCTACCTCTGATCCTGGTTCTGTCGGTGCACCCATGTCGGGTGTCGTCGTTGAAGTCAGAGTCAAGGACGGACAGGAAATCAAGAAGGGGGATCCTCTCTGCGGTCAGTGATATCAGTGCATTCCCACCGAAACTATTTTTCAACGTTTATTTTCCGCTCCCCTTCAGTCTTGAGCGCCATGAAGGTGAGCAAGCGTTACGCGATCCTGTTTTCATCATTTGACCATGGATCTTTAGATGGAATCTGCTGTCACTGCCCCTGTGTCGGGCCACATCAAACGTGTGGTTGTCAATGAAGGTGCGTGGGTTCTGCTCCTGCTGGGGTTTGGTCCTTGACTTTAGCTGTCAGGTGACTCGATAAACCAAGGTGACTTGACGGTAGAAATTGTCCACTGAAGATGGCTGTGGAGTCTGGCCTGAGAACCATGTCACAATAGAGTGCAATATGCAATGTATACTAGTCCCACTGCGTGCGGGTCAATCCCCAACGTCTGTTATCGAATGTGTGCCTTTCCCGCGGGGAGTCAGAGGGATGCAAGGAGACCGCTTCATTACCGCTCATAGCTGAAAGGGTGCAGTGCTAAAATAACAAGACTCGTCACGACCCCCACCCGTTTCTGGAGTGCTTCTAATTCCCTGGTCACCAGACCGGACATACTGATACGGTGGGAACGCATGTTGATGATGATGGAGATGACGATAATAATGATGATGAATCCATTCACCAGTCAAATTCAATAACGTTGTCATCGTGCAAGCTCTGACGCAAGCCTCAGCCGCAGCAGAGTGTCATTGTAAAGTTCCTGGACGACCTCCTGCGCACGGTCAGCTGATGGGCCGTTGGCAGGGTCGGGAAACCAACCTTGGCACCTTTAATTTCCGAGACGAGTCCTACCCCCATACCAGACCACACCAGCATTCGGTCGGGGTCACCGTCGTGCACGCCCTCCTGGAACTTCTCCCTCACGATCTTCACATCGACACCGTCGTCCACGTCCCTCACTATGCTATTATAAAGTGCCCTGCCATTGATGCCCGCTGGCCACTCCAGGGTGCCCCTCGCGACGTCAAATGCCAGAGTGCGCACTGTCATGTCAGAGTTGGCAGCGACGAGCGCCCATTTCTGGGCGTCGTTGTACAGACTCTCTGGAGTCATCAAGAAGCGCGTTCCAAGGACGACGCCCGCCGCTCCGAGGACGAGGAGTGAAGCGATCTGGGAACCGTTGACCACACCCCCTGCTGCCAAGACGGGTGGACCGTCCTTGGGCAACGCGGTGAGAATAGACGAGACGAATGTGAACAGCGGGGGTGCAGAATCATATCCATGCCCCCCTGATTCGTTGCCTGTAGGAATCCGCGTGAGAGACCGGTCGACCACTTCACGTTGGAGGTCATCACACCTTGGGCTACGAGGACGTCCACTTTCCATTCGTTCGAGGCGACGAGAGCCTGCTCGACAGAACCAACCTGGACAAAGATGGTCGTCTGGCGAACGCGATTGTGCTCCACGTCGTAGTTGCGAATGAATTTGATCCACTCGTCGAGATGGTTTCCGAATGCGAGCCAGATTGCGTGGACGTGGTTGTCGAGGGCGGCCGAGAGTACGACTTTGGGGTGAGCCGCATGCTCTTCCAGCTGCCAACCCAGATAACCGACGCCGATCGGAAGCTGGTCCGAGGGCGCGAGTCGGAGTATTCCACGAGCGATGGACAGTTCGTTCATCAGGTTCTCGACATTCTTGTAGCCTGCCACGGTTCCGAGGATCAATCACGCCGGCCGGGGAGATGTCAGGTCCTACCTGCGGACAAGAATCCAAAGGCGCCTGCTGCGGTGACCTGGGCTGCCAACGAGCCCCCACTCGCTCCTGCCATCGGGGCTGCGACGACGGGGATCTCGACATCTGGAGAGGATCATGACACGCAGAACTGCGACGCGACCAGGTACGACGCACCTAATAATCGGGTTAGCTGCGTATCCAAGGGCATGATGTGTGTGCAGGTGCTGCCAACTGGACCGTATTTAAAGGCGGCAGGTCGGGCATCGCACGGAGCTGCTGAACGAGCAGCTGAGTGAGCGCGGCCACTCATCGTGTTTGCGCGTGTTTGTGCAACGACATCTCCTGCCCCGTTTGCTCGATATCGCTCGTTCCACAGCCCCACGTCCCATCGCGCCCATCATGGTCGGTCTTGTTCGCAGATCCCGCTTTCTGCTGACGTATCTCTGGGTGAATGTAGCCTCCCCCGAAATCCAAAGGCGGGAAGATGCTCGGCCTCATCAACTGGCGGCTGAAAGTGACCATCAACGACGGCCGTGCGCTGACCGGACAGATGCTTGCCTTTGACAGGCACATGAACCTCGTGCTGGCTGACTGCGAAGAGTTTCGCCGCGTGAGACCCAAGAAAAAGCCCGGGGAGACCGAAACGCCGGCTGAGCAGGAGATCAAGCGTTCTCTCGGTCTTGTGATCTTGCGGGGCGAAACGGTCGTCAGCATGAGCGTCGAGGGACCGCCTCCGATTGTAGATGATGACAAGAAGAATGTGGTGCGTGTCCGTTTCAGTGCGCGGGCAGTGGAACGTGTCGCGAAGCTGAGCGTGCACCGTCAGCTTCCTGTCGGACCCGGCCGAGGAATGCCTGCAGGCCGTGGTGTTGGGATGATGCCTCCTGGTGCGTGGCTTGTGTTCAAAGTGCTGTTCATATATGTCTCATGCGCGTGTAGTGGGTGGTCCCCCACTGGGACGGCCTCCAGTCCCCTTCCCTCCCCCTGGCATGCCTGGCCCACCACCTGGATTCAGGCCCCCAGGCTTCCCACCGGGAGTTCCCTTCCCACCGCCACCGGGCTTTGGAGGGCCCCCTCCTCCCGGGTAATCGTTTTTCACCTCGGTGTATTTTAATAGTGACACATGTGCATTCTCTCGCAGATTCCAGCCACCCCCCCAGTAAGTTGCCGTGCGTGGGCGTAAGTCTGCTTGCATGAATGAAGGGCAGGACGGGGAGCGGTGCGAGTAGTTTTCCCGTCTGTCGTACGCAATGTATTTCCTGGACAAAGGTTTGTTGTACCCATCCTGCTGACGCGCTGATGGCCCCGGATCACGTCGGCCGCACTGTCTTTTTGACCGAGTCAATGCATGGAATGATGTGTCCGTGGTCGCGCTGTGCTCATCTCCGGCGAGTCGAGTTGGATACGAAAACGCTCAGGTGATGAAACACGACTTCGAGAACGCGAGCAGAGTCGCCCAAACGCCGCGGCTGCGATTGGGCCGGTGGGCCTTCTATCTGACGCTGCAGCGCACGAGAAGGACGTTGACGGCAGCTCCCCGTTTGGTGTCTTTCCGCAGCGTGGCCAGCCTTATCATTCTGCCCGTTGCTCTTAATGTCCCCCGTGACGAAGCCCATCTTCACCCCCACCGTCCCCCCAGCACGACCGTCCTCGACATGACGTTTGACTGGCTGAGCAGGTTCAGAAAGCCCCGCGCGATGCGTGATGCTCGCGTGCAGCACCACCCCCAGCGTCCCCCCATGATGATCGCCCGTACTCACGGGAAACGGCCCCCGCCGCCCCCACAGGCCCGCCCTCAGATTCGACGGGGACATCCCGCCACGCCGGTCCTCATCCCGCGCTCTGTCGCACCGACGCGCAGAGGACCCGTCCCGGTACCGGTACGGAGAGGCCCCGTCGCCCGTCCCCCGCTCTCTCCGCGAGACCCCTCGCGATGCATCCCCGCCCAGTTCCACCCCAGCCAGAAGCGCGACTTGGCGCTCCCCCCGCTGCGCCCTGCGAAGCAGGTCAGGAGCCCACAACCCCCTCCGTTCCCTCCACCGCGTGGGGTGCCGCGAGCACCGTCACGACACGTCCACTGGGCGCCCGCACAGGCGCCGCTGCCCAACGCACCGTACCCATACCCATCCCAGGTCTCCTCACTTTCGTACGCGCCCACTCGCGCGCGCCAATACCCGAGTCCGCCTGCGATTCCGCGCTACCAGGCGCCGCACTCGAGCCATGGCTCTGTGCAGATGTCGTACCGAGGCAGATGATGCGGCGGAGAGCGCTGGGATCGGTCGAGGTGCGGATCACCTGGGGGTGATACGGTGCGAGGCGGTATCTGATCTTGCCTCTGCTGCAGTGAACGCTATCGGTGTGCTATCTTGATGATCGCACGTGTGGTCTTGGTCTTGGGGGGACGTTCCGCGGACGATAGAAGCTATGATTATGACACGTTCTGGCTATGATTTCCTATGATGATCTCTTGTTATCAGAACGGCGGCGGCGGACGGTGCGATAAGGCGTCGTGTTGGCGACGCAGATGCATGTACTATTAGTGGAAATACGCTACCAACTCCGACTCGAAGTCGTGATCCCATCGCGTCGAGACCGTGCTGGGTGACGTTGGCATGAGCTGATCAGGCTCGCAGCGCATGTCGTCGGATTTGTCGGTGTCGAGCGGCCACGAGGGCGCGCCCTCTAACTGCGCAACGCCCTGCGAAGGTTTGGGGGGCGCAAAGGTGGTCCTTCCGTACGCGGGCTGTCCCTTGATGTGTGAGCTTGTGCAATATCGCCTTTTGTGTGCCCTTGCTGAGCGCGCGGTTGGGCTCCACCGTCGGCCTTGCCCCCAACGTGGCTTAGGCTCTTTCTGTCGGCCAAGCACCCGAAATTGTCGGCCTGTCATGCGGGTGCACGCTTGACCTGCCCAAGAGGTCGACGCGCTGGGCTGGGATCACGGCGGACGTTCCACCCACCAGACGCGTTGCCAATCCCTTGACGTGGAGGCGGCGCCGCATCAAAAAATTTCCAGCGACCTCCCATAGTACCTGAAGCGGAATAGGTTCTGGACATGCGCTCAGGGTTCAAACGTTCAGCTCGCGCATATCGAGATGTGTGGAGCGCCAACTGGGACCCTGGCCCGATAAGCACTTGCAAGACAGCTGACCAGGATAACCCCCCCCCAGGCTGTTTGGTTTGGCCCGCTGTGACGACTGCCTTTGACCACTCGTACCAGCCCCCAGGCGGGCGCCTGTCAGCATCCGCCGGATGCGGCGGTGGCGGTATACATTTCGTCTGTCAGCGTTAGTGGACAGTTGGCGTCATCGCGCCCTCGCAGACGTCCGATGGAATCGCACTGGAGGTGTCGATTCCCGGTACCTCGCTCGGATCGCCAACGTCTACGTGCAATATGAACGATTTGGCTCGAGTCGGCCGGTGTTCCAGTGGACCGGGTGGCCCCTTCCCACTCCTTGGCCATCTGATAAGGTTCTGTCCCCCGGGCCAGGGTGTGAGCCAACCTCGCAGCCTTGCCGAATCTGAATCCGAGTATCTCGGCACCCGGTGGACAAGCTCACAGTGTGTAGGGTATCGCTACATCGGTTTAATTTATTTTTCCATGTCCATCGTAAGAGGACTCGCCATCTTTTTTTGGAGAATGAGACGGGGCCGCTGTTCGGGCGCACGGTCGATCATGAAATCCCGAGCCAGGGCGCAGCGCAACCGGTGACGCCTCCATTCTTTCGAGAGCGGCAACAAGGTTTTGGGTCCCCTGACCTCGCGTCGACTCGCGGGGAGGGAGAGCGGGCAGGGACGCCATCACACGCATCGCGCTCGTCGTCGCATGTGACCCCACCGTCGGACCTCTTCCGGCGGGGCGCAGGCACAGGAATTTTGGAGTGGACAAGGTTTTGGGTCGCACCGTCGGGCCGCTCGAGATGGATGAGAACGTGTGCGTCGGTGGACGAGACACGTGTAGTCGATGGCGCTCGCTGCGGCTGCGGCGCCGCGCCAAAGAGACTCCCACGCTGCCCGATTTGGGACCCCTCCGTCTTGGTTGGTCCAAGTGCTGGGGCATTCGGATGGCATGCGTTTGCGGGGTCAGACGGGGCTCTGGCACCGGTTGGGCCGTGTTGCGTCATCGCCATTCTACACTCCCCGTATGGGCCAACTTATCAGTGGGCGACCACCGACCCCCAGACGGCTGCAAAAGGCATGATCAAGGAGACCCCTAAGGATCTGCTTGGGGGCGACGCCATGTGGCCCACATCGAGGGGCCACGGTCGGGGCAAGACAATAAGAAAGTCTCGTCGGGACACACCCGATATGGGCATATACACCGGATTTGCAAGCCATGACGCGATGCTGACCGACTCTGTCGAACCGGGCTGCGATCGTTGCATTGCGAGCGAACGCGACACCGGCTGTTCGGTCCCGACGAGCCCGCAATTTCAAACTAGAGCGTTCCTTGCATCGATTCGGGTTCAGGGAACAGAACCCAAACCAGGTCTGGACCCGGGTCACGCCCCGCCAAGCGCGTGACGAGGGGCGGGAGAGACCTCCATCCACCCGTACGGCCGCGACGAACGAGGGGTGCGTCGCCGCGTCCACGGACGTACGACCGCCAAGACCGAGGGTCGTCCGGGCGGACTGGCGACGGAGGCACGTGACCCGGGGCGACGACCGCACACAAGGCCCAACGATGAAGCGCATGAACGCCACCCCAATGATACACGATAGACGGCGGGCGCAAGCGTCACGAATCTGGCCAACACCAATCTGGGCGCAACCCTGCTCATGCCCCATAACCAGGAAACATGGGAGAGCGCCCGGGTTTCACCTCCGTCGCCAACCCAACTCCCGAATGCTGTATGACGTCCCACCTGTTCGGCGATCACGCACATTTCGGATGGGTGACCATGGACGCGTCCAGTGCGAACCGCCAGGGTGCACAAAAGACTCGGGGTGTGGCCGGTCAAACCAACCGGCGTGCCTCCGCGGGCGGCATGGGCAACGTTCGAGAAAGGCGTCCTACGTCCTCTGCGGCGATGCATGATCGCCCACCGGCCAAGCGTGCCACAAAGTCCTGAGATCTCGCCGCGTCCGCTCTACGCCCTCGCACCTTCTCGGCAGCGATGGCAGGTAAAGAAAAAAGTGAACGGACCGATACCCATTCTCGGTCTTCTTTTTCCCTCTGCCGCACCCTACACGACACGAGTGTGCGTGGGTGGGTTCGACGTGTGAGATATCTGGATGGCTCGAACAC